>VDFB02368459.1:0-20884 GCA_007258455.2 Sequoia sempervirens
AAGTTGTGGGTATGGAATTTTAGGAAGGTGAATAAAATGGTAGAGGGCTTGGAGTGGTTGAAAAGACACAAGAAGATTGAATTTATAGGCTCTGGGATAGATGAATTGAGGGAGATGTTGAATGAAGGATATATTGTATATTTAGTGGCCTTTTTTGGTTCATTTTGAAGGGTTATTTAATTTGCTCAAAGTCTTACATTATAGTGCAACTATTTGGGTTGATATCAGGCCATTTTCAAGTCATATAGTACTGCCACCTTTATTTATACCAACTGCTACTTTAAGTCTACTACGTCACCTTCATTGGGAAGGTGGTTGCATATTTTATTGGATGACTATGAGCTTGTGTGGAGGTCAACAGAGTTAAAGAACAATCAAATCATGTTGTGCCATATCACTTTACTTTTGCAAAGGCCATCATACATATTAAGTGCAAGTCGTGGCTTGAGGGAGGAGTTGATATTAACATTTGAAGTGCCAAAGGAATTAATATTAACGGCTAAAGTTAGGTTAGAGTATAATCTGAAATAAATAAATTGAGACATGTAATGAATCATGATATGTTTATGTTGTGCATTTGTAGAAGAATAAATAGCATTATTTGAATGAAATATTGCATATTTTATATGAGTTTCAAAGTGTCTGCACAATGAAAAATCCTATAAAAATTATGTTTTGCAATAGATTTCTTTCATTTCATTTGAATATTGGAAATTAAGCACAAGCACAATAAACAATATTGGTTGATAAAATTCTTGCATTTCAAGCCAATAGAAATAAATTGTAAAAACCTCCTATGAGGGGTAAGGGTCTTTACAACTTGCATTGTCATGTCAATAGAAATAAATCATAAAAGTTTCCTATTAGGGGTAGGGGCCTTTAGAGTGGTATCAGAGCTTGTTTTCTTGCCAACCTATAGGTTTCATGAGTGACAAAGAGAGAATATATTATAATAGAGAAATAAAGAAACAGTGGTTGCCCACTTAGGTTCCAGAAGGGGAAACTAGTTCAGGTATATTGGCAATACATCAGAGATCTTCTTCATATAGTGGTACTGATTCCTCTATAGGAGGTAGTGCACAAAGAGGTAGAGATGGGTGATAGAGAGAAAGACGAAATAGGGGAAGACCTTCTTAATACATTATTGGAAGAACAACAAATCAACATGTATGGCTTAGTTGATGGATTTAATGGCATAAACCTTGCTCAATAAGAACAATAACAATAATAGTAATAATCTAAATGGCAATAGAAGAGACAATAATGGCCAAGGGGATAATTTGGTTAATAACAAGATGCCAAATTGGTGTAGTGCACCATCTAATTCAAGGCCTTTAATGCCTGTATTTCCACCCAGAGTAGAGCCTCAAGAAGGTAATGAGCCCACATTGATAAAAAGCAAGAAAAACTCTTGAACAAGATTGGTTTTTTGCAAGTCTAGATTTCCATCATGATATCTCCCTCTGTGATTATATGGACCTTAGGATGAGACATATTCCCAATAGGGGAAAAATAGAGAACCATAATGATCTTAGGGGGAAGGTTGGTAAATTGATCTTTCCCTTCTTTGATGGTTCAAGGAATACTTTAGCACATGCTTGGGTTCAAAAGGTCGATACATACTTCTAGATGAATCTGATGCTAGAAGAGGAAGCAATCAAATATGTTTCCAGACATCTAGATGGAATTTCCCATGATTGGTGGCATCATGGTATTTTCGCCATGGGCCATGATCAAATCACATCTTATGTTGAGTTTAGAAAAATGTTTATCAAGAGGTTAGATAGCAAGTGCCATGAGCTCCATTTCAAGGAGTTGGCTCAATTGAAATAGTGAGGATTGATTGATAGTTATACTACTGACTTCCAGAGAATCTCTATGTTGGTTACCGATATATCATAGAGAAGACTGTTGGTCATGTTTATGGATGGCTTGATGGACCCTCTAAGGGGTTGGATCAAAACATTCAATCCTAGCTCACTATAGGAGGCAATCAAGAAATCTAGGGACATGGACTCCACTAATTTGAAGAATAAATTTCATTCCAAGGGTTCTACCTCTTAGAAGGACAAAGGAAAGAAACCATTTTAGAAAGAGTGGCCCAAGAAAAATAGAACATGGATAATGAGACTCAACAAGATTTGTAGAGAAATAAATTGTGTTTCAACTATAGGGAGCCTTAGGAATGAGGACACAAGTATCTTGTTAAGGGAAAGGTTCATTATAGAGAGATAGTTTCTAATAGCGAGCAAGAGGATAAATATGATCATAACTAGTGCAACAAACATAGTGATTTAGATGATGAGAATTTATGATCCAATGGGACGCCACCTAAGGGAGTGAAGGGTGGTACTCTTCTGACTATGTCTGGTACACCAAAATTCAACTCTTTTAGAGTTTGTGGAGTATTTAGGAACAAAGGGTCAATGTACTGATAGATAGTGAGGATACCCACAACTTTATAGATTTTGCAATGGTTACTAGGAAGGGTTTATAGATGATGGAGCACGAGGGGTTTAATGTCATGGTTGAAAATGGATATCTAATTTCTTGTATAAAAAATTCTCTTAGATGAGCATCATGATAAGTAACTATACATTTACTGATGATTTCTATGTGGTGGACTTAGGTGACACCAATTCTATTTTGGGAATCCAGTGGCTGCACTCACATGGAAAGTATTCACAAAACTTCTAGACCATGGAATTCAAAATTAAGGTAGATGATAGGAAATTTATCTTCAAGGGAATGTCTAATAGTGCTCCTAGAGGTGTCTCAACAAAAGGAATGGAGAGAATTTTTAGACATATGGTGATGTTTTTTGGGCAACACAATGTCTAATTTCCTCTATGTCCATGCATAGCAGGCCTAAGCACTACTAGGATATTTTGCAAGAGGTATTGCACATTCGTAGCGTATTTTTTAGTGATATTTCTCCAGGAAGGCCACCTAATAGAGAATTTGAGCATACCATTGAGTTAGAGGAGGGGCCAAGCTAGTCATCACCACTCCCTACTAGCATCCCAAGAATATTAAGGATGATATCAAGAAAGCCATCAAGGAGCTGTTGGATATGAGACATATCAGGCCAAGTTCAAGTCCTTTTGCCTCCTCTATGGTGTTGGTAAAGAAGAAGGATAAAAATATCATGATGTGTATTGATTATCATTCTTTAAACAAGAAGACGATCAAAAATAGGTATCTCATGATTACCAAGATCGACAAGTTGTTATATGAGACCTTGCATGGGTTTTCTTCTTCTCGAAGATTGATCTCAAATCAGGATACCACTATATTAGGGTGTAGGATTAGCACATCCATAAAATGGCTTGCAGGCGCCATTGTGGGTATTACGAGTTCTTGGCCATGTCATTTGGCTTGACCAATTCCCTGACAATATTCTAGTCCTGCATGAATCACATTTTCAATAAGAAATTGTGAAAGTGACTTCTTATATTCTTTGATGATATATTGATATACAACAAAACATGGGAGGAACACGTAAAACATCTTGATAAGGTGTTGGGTATTATGGAGGCACAATCATTGTATGTTAAGGCCTCCAAATATGAGTTTGATATGACATATATACTCTACTTGGGTCACATCATAAGTGCACAAGGATTTCAGGTGCATTAGGAAAAGATCCAAGCAATTTTAGATTAGCCACCATCGAGGACACTCATGGAGCTACATGGGTTCTTTCGTCTATGTAGTTATTACAAGAGGTTTATTAAGGTATTTTCATAGCTTGGGGTGCCTCTCATAGATCTCACCAGGAAGTTTTCTTTTATATGGACTAGTGAGGCTCAACAAGCATTTGAAAAACTTAAGGAGGCCATGAGTACCTATCTAGTTTGTGTATTGTCAGATTTCTCCTAGCCCTTTATGCAAGAATGTGATGCCTCTAGAGAGGGAATTATAGCAGTGTTGAAGCAAAATAGGCATCCCATTGCCTATGAGAGCAAGAAGTTCTAAGATGTTGAGAGATTATATTCTATCTACGACAAGGAAATTATCACCATCATGCATGTGTTGGTGAAGTTCAAGCAGTATTCCAAGGTTGGTGGGAGACTTGTAGTTAGGATTGATTATAATAGTTTGAAGTATTCCTTGGAGTAGAAGGACTTAAATGAATGCCAACAAAAATGGGTTAGTAAGATTCAAGTGTATGACTTCGATATAGAGTATGTGAAGGGGGAGAAGAACATAGTTGTCAATGCTCTATCTAGGAAACCCACCATATGTTCTTTGTCTAAGATTTCAACAATTTGGAAAGTTTATCTCTTGGGTGAGTAATCCAAGAATAAATTTTCTTGTGAGTTGATGGACAACAAAATTCAAGATGATAGGTACAAGGTAGTGGATAATATATCATCTACTACAAAGACAAGATATATTTGGTTCCCGAATCTAAGTTAAAGGAGCAAATTTTCAAAGTTGTTCATGACACTCCTTTGGCTAGGACATCTAGGTTTCTTCAAAACCTACAGGAATATTAGAGAGAGGTTCTCTTGGAAAGGCCTCAAAGATGATGTTCCATACCATGTTAGAGAGTGTGCCACTTGTCAGTAGAACAAGTCAAAGAACACTTTCTTTGCTAGCCTATTGCAGCCCTTGCCCATTCTAGAGAAGAAATGGGATAACATCAATGGATTTTATCACTAGTCTTCCAAAGGTGCAAGGTAGAGACTGTATCATTGTAGTGGTTGATTGGTCACTAAATTTGCACACTTCATGACTATTTCACCATAGTATAAGGCACCTAGGTGGCAGACTTATTCTTCAAAGAGATATTTAGGTTACATGGATTATTGAACAATATTGTTAGCGATAAGGACAACCACTTCCTTAGTGCTTTCTAGTAGGAGTTATTTAGGTCATTGAGCACTCAACACAGAGTTGATTTTGAGCACTAGCTACCACCCTTGAATAAATGGGCAAACATACATAGTGATCAAGTGGATTGGGGGTTATTTGTGCAACTACACATGTTGTAGAGAAACAAAGGGCCTGGGTTATATGGCTATATTTTGGTGAGTATTGCTATAATACCACCTATCACATGTCCATCGAGATGTCACCCTTCAGAGCCTTGTATGGATATGACACCTATTCATTTACGGATATGGCATTTGGGACAATAGGGCATCCAAGGCCAAAGACTAGATTTGACAAAATCAAGATATCCTTAAGTCACTTAACTATAATCTATAGCATGCTTAGAACTAGTAGAAGATTTATGTTGATAAACATAGGATAGAGCATACCCTTGAGGTTTGGGACTTGTTCTACCTTTGCTTGCAACTATACAGGCAATCATCATTGAAGAAGAGTGATACCAAGAAGTTGAGACTGTAGTTCTATGGCCCTTATAAGATAATTAGGAGAGTGGGCGAGGTGTCTTATTAGCTAGAGCTACCAGAGAATAGTAGGATTTGTAACATGTTTCACATAGTGTGCCTCAAAAAGGCACTTGGACAACAAGTTACAGTTTCAGAGGAGCTTCCACCCCTTGATGAAGAGAGCAAGTTGATCTTGATTTTAGATGAAAGTTTTGATATTCGCGAGAGGAAGTTGAGAAGCAGAACAATCGAGGAGTATCTTGTTAAATGGAAGGATCTACCAAGGGAAGATGCCATGTGGGAGAGTGAGTAAATCCTTTAGCATCCTAATCTAAAATTGCTTGTGGGCAAGCGATTTTGGGAAGGGAGGACTATTTAATGTCCCCTCCAATTGATAGTCCAAGTGATTTAATGCTTTATTCAATTCCCATAAGCCATTAAATAAAAATAAGGGAGTTAATTATTGATTATTTAATATTCTTTTTCTCAAGTAAATAATACACATAATATTACTTAATTAATATTGTTTTAAGCGACTTAAGTGGATCTAATATTTATAAAGTCACTTATATTTTATTTCTCTCATAAATTCAAAAGTTCAAATATTTAAATCTGAATATTTGAAAAGGAAAAGGTAATTTGGAGGGACATTCATAGGAAAATACAAAAATATATTTTGGAGGCTCATTTGGATTATCGAAACTTATTGCTTTTCCTTTCATTGTTGGTTGTGAATCTCAGGGAGCTTGGGTTATAGGGTTTGGTGGTGAAATTATCCACCCTAGTGATTTATATAGTTCATTTCAAAATACAAATCCTTCCTCATTTAAGTTGGTTGATTATAGCAGATTTGATATTGAGAGTCACTCAAGTTGGTCGATGATAGTAGATTTACTATTGTGAGAGTGATTGATTCCATATACAGAGGAAGTCATGGTATTGCATGGAGATATTAAATTTTAATATATTAATGGTCTAAATTCCTGTTCAATTTGAAGGATTATTTAATCTTTTCAAAGTCTTACACTATAGTGCAGCTATTTGGGTTGATATCAAGCCATTTTTTAGGAGCCATATATTGTCACCACCTTTCTTTATACCAATTGCTACTTTAAGGCTACCACCACCTTCATTGGGATAGTGGTCGCATCTTTTATTGGCTTACTGGGAGCTTCTGTGGAGGTCAATAAAGTCAAAGAACAATCAAACCAGACTACATCATATCCCTTTACTTTTGCAAAGGTTTCGTACATATTAAGCACAAGTGATGGCTTGAAGGAGGAGTCGATACCAACATTTGAAGTGTTGAAGGCAATATATTAATGGGTAAGGTAAGGTCAAAGTACAATCTAAAATAAATAAATTAAGACATGTAATGAATCATGATATGGTTATGTTGCATTTGTAGAAGAATAAATAGCATTCTCTAAATGGGATATTGTATATTTTATATGAGTTTCAAAGTGCGTGCAATAATGAAAATATTGTAAAAGATCATGTTTTGCAATGGACTTCTTTCATTTCATTTGAATACTGGAAATTAAGCACATGCATAATAAAATGATATTGGTTGACAACATGCTTGTATTGTCAACCAATAAAAATAAATTGCAAAAACCTCCTATCATGGGTAAGAGTCTTTACATCAAACACATTATCATCTTCATCTTTATACTCTTCATCAAAAACAACTTCATCTATATCACACAAACCAATGAATTGATCAAAGGAGCAACACATTTTTTTTTACCACATGAAACATGATATATCAATGACTTTAACCTTAAACATTCATTACATGCTATTAATAAATCATTCTCTTCTTTCAAATTTGATTTTTTTTTTTTTAAAACTATTTTCTTCTTTTAATGTCTATAGTTTTTCTTTCACCTCATCAAATAATTTTAATCTTTTTTCTAATTCTTAATTTTTTGTTTTAATATTCTCCTTTTTTTTTCAAGATTATCATATTCACACAAATATTCATATCTAATCTTTGTTAACTCCTTAAAATCGGCTATCAATTTTAAATTAAATTTCTTAATTTCCATCAGTTCTTCTTCTTCCAAAACATTATTTTCCTTCTTTACTCTTTTACCAACTTTTCCCATTCACATAGATGATTTGATTTAAACTCACCTTGTTTATTCTCTTGATTCCACTCAGTGATTTACCTTCCTTCAACAACTTTGTGTGCCTTCACTCTTCTAAAATTTCTTTTGTTTTCAGTGGCCTATATTTCTACGACTTCCTCAAACATTGGTGACTCCAAAATATCCAATCAACAGCCTAACCTGCACTTCTAGCAACATCTCTCTTACCTCTCAAATCTACCATTTACTTCTTCAAACCTTGTGATCTCCATTTTTCTTGTCTTTGCTTCAAAACAACCATCTTAACTTTTCTTTGGCGACTTTTCATAGATCCGGAACAGATCTGCACGCCTTTCTTTTACAATCCCTCGATCTCCTTTGTTTGGCGACTAATCTGATCTCAGAGACTCTACCTTTATTTGTGGTGAACCCTACATTCTATTCACTGTTGCCTCCCTTGAATCTCTTTTCTCTTTGATAGAAAATCCTATTATCTGTCAACTTGTCACATCCCCATGATACCCACTTCTACGGTGGATGACTATGGGAGGAAAAACAACAGATAAATGCTATTTAACTCAGTCAAAGGGGACACAGAGGGAATTAAATACAAGCATGGGTGTGAACTGTAGGAATCAAATGAAAAGCATGGGCACCTAAAGGAAAGGAACCGTAGGAGACAACCCAAATTAAGAGAGCATGGCATGGATGAAATGAAATAGGTGTTCATGTAATTAATAAGCATGGCATCCTTGTCCATGGACAATAAAATTTCATAGGAAAAAGTGGTTCCTAGAAGTCTTAAAACCCCCGCAACCCCTTCATTTGGACATGCATTTTTTTGTACAGGAAGCTTCCCTCTTTGAAAAAGAGGGCGAAAAAGGGTAGTGAAAGTGCGTGGGAGAAGAGAACATGAGAAGGTAATAAAATCGTCCTAGATATAAGAGAGAAGGAATGAATGGAAGTTTAATCAAGCTACAGATGAGTTTCCAGAGTTCATGAAGGGGATGCAAAGGTGGGACAAAACCTAGCAAAGGAAATGTATCCTCAAAGAATACCATGAGCGTAGGATATACTTGAATTAGGAAAAACCATGTATGGAGAAAAGACAGAGGGAAGAATTGCCCTTGGAGGAATAAGATATTGAATGCAGAGGAAGGGTGTGTGGTATCAAGAAGAAAAAGGAGGTTAACGTGACTACCCTGGCTGACCATGTATGAAAAAATGCAACCTCAAGGAAAAATTAGGAAAATTGAGCAAGAGGAGATGTGGACAAGTAGTTGAAGTGAAAAAGTGCAAATAATATAGCGTGGGAAAGGGAAGGAATGAAGGGAGAACAATGTGAGAGGGAAATTGAATGCAGAGGAAAGGAAGATAGTGGCATGAGGAAGAGAGAAAGGAAGGGAAAAACATGGTCTTACAAAAGGTACATATTGTAGGATATGAACAAAATGAATTTGTTGAAAAGGTTTCCAAAAAAGCTTTGAAGCAAACATAATTGGCAGGTGTACGGTCACATTCCACAGTTGATGCCCAAATCCTCCACAGCTTGCACTATACTAATCCTCCACCACTTGCACTATACTGAAAAACAAAGATATTGAAGAAAAGGAGTGTAGATAAAGGAATTGGTGCTTTATAATCTTGCCTATGAGGGTTTTGAACATTTGATAAGTCAGTTGGCTCATCTGAACACACCCCACCTGCGAAGGAGACATTTGATCCAAAACCAAATAAGTAGTGTACATTTATAATATCTACGATATTAATCTTGTTACAGTTTACTATGATCTTAGCTTATATTTAAATGGGTAATGTATAATAAATATTTATGAATGGTTGACTTGCTCTGTTTAAGTCTTCAACACCCAACTTTTTTATTGAATAATGCTCCTAAATATACTTTACTCCAAGTGTTAAACATACATCTATTTTCCCATAACTCAACTCAACAAATCATGCTCAAAGGGCTTCCTTTTTTGAAGATGGGTGAATAAAATCTGTATAACAAGGGATAAAGAAATGAGTTTAAATACTTCAGTCAAACAAATGAAAGTTAAACATTTGGATAAGATTGCATCCTCCATTGCAATAAATCCTAACCGTAATTCTTTTACCAATGTTGATATAAGGTTTAGGACAATGCTATGCAATATGAAGTCACTTATTACTAACCATTGATGTCATAATTAATGTGAATGACAAGTACAATCATTACCTACACCATGAATTAGATTAGTGTAAAAATATGTTCTCACACATAGGATAAATGAAATTCGAAGGTTGAGAATATTGATATTTTTAAATGTATGGAGTATACATTTTCATATGGTGACCTAATGAATATAGTGTTTCACCTATCTTGAGTACATGACTTGGTTATTAATTATACTTAAAGCACTTTTTTATAATTATCATTGTATGCCCCTTGAGGATTAAATGATTATTATGTAACCTTGATGCCATTGTGACAATTTAACAGGATTATAATACTTTACATCCTTAAATCCTATTGTAGCTTTTCATCCTAGCAAGAAGGTGTAAAGGTGTTATAAAGAACTAGTTTGACTCCTGATAATATCTTATCATGTGTATGTGAGGAATTGGATTGGAGATTATTTCGAAAATCTAACTAGTGGGAGCCATACAATAATGATCTCCATACAACCATGCAAACAGACATATAAGTTATCACCCTAGCCTTTATGTCAATAAGATGGTACCATAAGAGATTTAGGATGCTCTTGTAGAATTATGAATAATAAGGTGACGAGGTCTAATTAGAGATTTTGATGCACTTATATGGAAGTATTATAATTATGGCATGAAATTGGGGCTTGGATATAGTTAATATGCACCTTGGTTCTTGGTTGCATAATAATATAAGGAATGATGACATCATTTAGTGGCACTACAACCACACTTTATCAAACATGTCTTTAAGGGAAACTTGACACTTTTGACAAACTATTGATACTATGGTAAATGCTTTAAATGACTACATGATGCCTATCAGCCTCTTAAATACAAGAATCTTTGATATTGGAATTATTATATGTGAATGAAGGATATTATAGCTATCTAGTAAAGCATAATATGATTGCATGCTAGGTGGAGGGTGGCAATTGTTTAGGTTGACAATGTTGTTGAGATTGTGAACTATGAGATAAATCCTATGTAGCATCTCTTCATACCATATTGATGACCGTTAAGGTTGGGTTTAACTTGGAAATTATGCATAAGTTATCTACTCTAAAACTAGACTACTATAAAAATATGGTGTTGCACGACATGGTAAAGGAAATTAGAACAAGAACATTATTAGTAATATTATCAGTGGGTTTACATTTTCATATGTTGGTCCAATGGATTTAGTGTAGCCAACTTTCTTAAATGAAGATTCGGGTGATCCAACAATAGTAGTTTACAATTTTAGCCATTGGGCCTTTAGAAATTGTGTACAACTTCGTCCTTGCATTCGAGACTTTCATGGCTAATGCAAGGGAATTTGAAGATATGGTGCAGGCTAAGTCTCATCAAACAATTTTAGCCGTAGATTCTAAAGTATTTCAAAATTTTTTGGAATCAAATTGCACTTCTTTTCGCATCTCTACGAAAATTAGTTTTTGAGAGAAACAACATTTTTAAAAAGTGACGCACACCGTATAATGCATAACTTTTTTTCCATGAAGGACAAAATTCTAATTCTTTCAAATTTAGATTTATAACTCTGATATCTAGTGCTTCCACTTGGTTAGATAGTTTTTTATTGAACATTTTTTCCTTAATCAAGTTTCAAAGTCAAACGAATTACAATTCAAACCGCAGTAGCGACCGTATAACACCGCTTTTGTATATGTCAAATTTGGTTACAGTTTTATTTGTGTTAGATAAAGGACTTTAATATCTAGTGCATATTTTTCAATTTTTTTTTTTATAATCTTCTATTTTTTCCACATGTGAAAGGGCAAAGAAATTCATTTTAAGGTGAAAAACCATATTTAATAAAACTTAAAAACAAATACATAACAAAACCAAAACATGTGGAAATTATATTAGATTGGATAGCTTGTTCTAAGAGAGATACCATAATCATTTGAAATAAATTTTAAATGAATTCATTTTGATTCCCCAAAGCTAAATCAAAAGTGTTTTTTTATCAACATTTTGATAGGTGTAAAGGAGACACATTTTATAGGTATGGTTTAAAACTAGCGAGGTTCTATCCAAGGGGGTTTGATCTAAGGTGATTTGATCAAACCCTCTTCAATTGGAATCCTTAAAATGGAACTTTTTGAGGCTTAAATCATTATATTTTCTAAAAATATGTGATTTCAGCTAAAATCCATTCCTCTTAGGAATTGTAAACCACTATTGTGACAGCACCCGATTAGATTTTAATTATACTTAAAACAAGCTCATTAATATTATTGTATGTCGCCAGAAGATATCTAATGACCCTTGGGTATGAACCCTCAATGTGGATAATGCTACAAATTTTAAGTGATGCTCACATGGGGTTGTGTGAATCAATGTAATTTTTTGTTGAGTGCCTAGCCCGGGCTATGTCGGCATAATGAAACCTTGGGATGTTCAAGTTGGATTCTAGGAATAACAATGGTGGTGAGTTTTAATCTCAACTTGCTTGGATGAAAGTGTTGAGGTATAGGTTCGCTAAATTGGGAACCATTGTGTAGGTATCCTTGAGAGATATGTAAGGAGAACTATGTGTGACTTTGATCCATTTGGAAGTGGGTACATAGATGGTCCTTGGGTGAAAGGATATACGCATGACCTCAAGTCCATAGGGGAGGTTTAAAGGAAAAAACTCCAAGGTTTGGGGTTATTCCTATATGGTTTTATCCTTCCTTTGTAAGCTTAGATTTGAAGATGAGCGAATTATCGAATGATAGGTATGAATGAGTTAAGTAAATATAATAACTTGTATTTAATGCATGATGTGCTTTTGAATAGTAAGTTGAATGAAGTAAGAGATTGACTACTTTATAATTGGTATTTGAATATATATATATAGGGTAAAGTCCATCTTGTGTTAGTTCCATGTAACTTTTATGTGTTGCAAAAACTGACTCCATATATAGAGGTCTCTATGTATAGGCCTGTGTATCTGATTGGGATTGTAATTCATGTTATGTATGACCCACCCAAGCGTGAACCTCCGAGATATTTGAGTAATGATAAGCAGTCATTGAATTGTGCCAATAATTGATGTCTAGGCTACTACTAGGGACTAGCAGGCTAGAAATTCACTTGGTTCATGCCAGGATGAGAAAGGTTGCTATAGGGCTACCTAGTTATGATTAAGTTACAATGCTGGTGTATGGTAGGGACCTATCCATGTAGGTAATGGTAATCCTAGGAGCTAACATCGGGGGTTCATTAGCTATCACTAAAGCACATAGGTGGCCGAGACCAGTGTTACCCAAGATTGTGAAGATAGATGACAATATCACTAAGGCCACAAGATTGGTATATGTTGAGCTACTTCTTCCTAGGTGGATAGACTTGTTGTCAATGGCCTATAGGCGATTGAAGTTGAATTCTATCAGGTTTGGTAATTTCACTATTTAGAGAAACGCTTGGGATGGTGGATGGACCCACAGTGTAGTATGAGATACATCGAATCCCCTTCCTAATTGTCATATTGTATACCTAGCCTTGTGGGGTTGAGGATGGACCTGTGATGTAGTATGGGATGCACTGAATCCTCTTCCCATTTTTCCAATGGTTCAGAAGACTAGAGGAAAGGATGGATCCACAGTGTAGTGTGCAATGCACTAATATTCTTTTTTCTTTTGGGATGCATTATGGACACGTGTTAGATAACTTAGCATTGTGTAAAGCTTGTCACTATGTATGTGATGCATGTGTTGGAGCTTATCGCTATGTATTTGTGATGTATATATTTGGAAGCTTGTCCTTTGTGTAGTATGTGATGTATGTTGGAACTCGTTATTATGTATTTGTGATGTATGTTGGAGCTCATAATTGGGTATCTGTGATGTATGTTGGAGCTTGTTACTGTATATTTGTGATATATGCTAGAGCCAATCACTATTGTAAATGTAATATGTGTATGAGATAATCATTGTTGTACTTGTGATGTGCATGAGCTAGTCACCTGGTGTATGTGTGATGTATGCTTGAGACATTCATTATGTATACATGATCTTTGAGATTATGGTATGATTTGCCCCTTGTGAATATTGTGAATGCTTGTACACTAATGTTTGGTATGGACCCAACACTTGATGGCAAAGTTATTATCATTATATTATAATTGGCTAAAGTTTCACAACATGATCTTTTCTCATCAATTCTCAACTACCACATTGATGTTTTTAAGATATTTAGCAAAGATAGAGGCTCGTAAATGATCAAATCCTAAAAGAAACAGCCTGGAAAAAAGGTCTAGTTGACCGATCACATCACCCAAAGGAACCGACTCAAAGCTTCCATCCCAAAAACTATGAAAAGAAAAATGCCAGCCAGCTCTGACAAACTCCCCAAAAGATATCACTCCATAGGAGACGCAATCCACCCGCAACAAAGAGGTGATGTGTCAAAAAGGAAGACACTTTCAAGCTCATGAATATAGCTCCCTAGAGAATCCCTGATGAGCCAACATGTGTTCCGAACTCTCTCCCGAAAGGGAGACAAAAGATAAAAATTTGTGCAGCGACCACGTGGTGCATTACACACCTTCTGATAACTCTACTTGAGCGTGGGCACAACCAAAATTGAAAACATTGTACAAGCCAAAAATCAAAGCAATTAAGGAAAAAACGCTTCACAGGTCCAAGAAACCAAGTTGGAAAACCTACAAGGCAAGCATAGTGATTGTGAGAGAGACCTATGAAATAGACTTTAGATGGTTGAAATTTTTTTTCAAAGGAATTAAATTGTGATTGGAAATTGAAAGCCTCCCTACTCTACATCACCATGTCATTCTTGAGTAATCATCTATCGGCAACATGAAGTACCTTTCTCCTTTCAATCCTCTTGTCTTGTGGGAGCACAAAAATCAGTATGCACCAAATCCAAAGGATTTGTTGTTACATATTATTTTGTCTAAAATCTAACCCTTGTTTTCTTGCCTTGCTAACATTCCTTGCAAGTGGTATATGCAGGCTTGGTTATCTTAGGCATGTGTCTAACAAGCTTATTTGAGCTTACTTTTACCAAGCTATCAAAGCTAGCATAACCCATTCTTCTATGCCATAACCAATTCTCATCAACTTGTCCTATCAGACATTTTTAACTGTTCACTTCTCTAAGATTATAAATGTTTTTTTAGTTATTTTCCCTTTTGCAAGTAATATTCCCAATTTAGCTTTCCTTATCTCATAGCCTTCTACATTAAATGTGACTTTGTATCCATTGTCACACATTTGGCTAACACTTAGCAGATTATGTTTTAATACTTTAACATAAAGGACATCATAGGTAGGTAATTTTCCATCTATTATTAGGATTCCTTTACCACATATTTTCATTGTAGTATTGTCTCCCAAACTAACAGATCCTTCATTACAACTACTCAGTTTGATGAACTTGCTCTTATCGCCAGTCATGTGTTTAGAGCAACCACTATCTACTACCCAAAAATTTTGCTTCTCAACATGGAATGCAATTTGAGAAATCATTCATTGTGTAGACTTTTGGTTATTCTCTTTCCACACTTTATTGGGTCTCCTTTATATCTTATCTTTCTCTCTAGCAAAGACTTGTGAACCTTGTTCATTTTAGGGGGCATGCCTTTCTTTTTATTTTTTACTTTTGTTCTTACAAAGTGTGTTCTGCATTGTTTAGTTATGTGACCAAAATTATTGCAGTTATAGCATATTATATTTTTATCTATCAAAGGAAACAATGAATTTATACTCATGAAGTTTGTTCTCATTTTAGGCACAACTTTACATTCACTAGCCCTATGACCAAATTGATTACAGGTATAGCAGTAACCATAGAAGGATGAGGAATACCTAGTCATAGAATTTATTTTTTCAAGATGAAGAGGTCTTCTTGAATTTTTCTTTTTAAAGTCTCTCACCCTTATGAAACCATTTACATTAGCTCTCTTTTCTCCATCACCTTTCTTCACAAAAATAGTGCTTTTGTCTTATTTCTTCACCTTTGGCTTCTTTTGAGAAATGACACTATAATTTCAGCTCTAACAATAGTAAAACCCTAAATAAAACATATCTTTATGTACCTTTTGTTTTCTCATCATTTCATCAAGCATGTTGGTACTCTTATCAATTTTTTTTTACTTTTTTGCATCACTTCTTTCCTTTTCAAGCTATTTTCTTAGAGCCACTATTTATGCTTCTAGCTTCATACACTCGTCATATTTAGATTGTAGTTCATATTTAAATACATCTTCTATTATTTTAGCTTCTTCAACTTGCATATATAGGGTAACTATCATCTAATCAGATTCTTTGAGACTTTTGGATAGATTTTCAATTTATTTTCTGTGCATGATTATTTTTCTTTGTGTTCTCTTTTCTCAAACTTTGAATATCATCTAGAGCATAGATGAGTTCACCCTCTAAATTCACTTCTCCTTCTGCTTCATCAAAATCTTCAACTTCTTCTTTTTCTTGATCCTCAAAAGTTGTTCCTAATTCCATAAATAGGGATTCATCTCCCTCAACCACAAAGGCACAATCATGGTCATCATCCAAGATATCACCATCATCAGATGAATCAGTCTCTTCTTTTGTGTACATTCTCTTCTTATTTTTTTTTTAAAATCTTCTTCTTGGAGTAGTAGGGTTTCTTCTTTCTATTATCCTCTTCTTGCTCGGTGTTATCTTTTTTTCTATAAGGGCATTTAGCAACAAAATTTCCTATCTTACCACAATTAAAGCATTTAAAGGGTAACTTACCTTTGTACTTTCCAAATTCTCTTCTTAATCTTCTAAAAAAGTTAGCTTCTTCTTCATCGATCTTCTTGGATCTAGATGTAGATACTTTTGTCTTTTCCTTTTTGGCTGATTTGAATGCAACTTCTCTTTTGGAGGTATTTGTGTCTCCCATTCTCATTTCATAGGTAGTGAAGGTTCCATGCAACTCATCAATAGTGAGTTTATTCAAATCTCTTGTTTCCTCTATTGCAAATATTTTAGAGTCATACTTGGATGGTAGCGATCTTAGGACCTTTTTGATAATGACAAATTCTTTCATTTCTTCTCTAAGGCCTCTAATTGTATTGACTATTTTATCTACCCTAAGGAGGTAGTCTACAATTTTCTCTTCATCCTTCATCTTAAGACTTTCAAATATACCTTTGTAAGTTTGTAGCTTGGCTTTCTTTACCTTATCACCACATTCATAGATGCTCTTTAATTTTCCCCAAATTTCATAGGCTATTTGACAGTGCATGACTTTGACAAACTTTGAATTTGTCAATCCATAGAGAAGTGCACTCTTATATATTGCATTTGATACATGTACTTTCTTTCTAGCCTGGTTAGTGGGAAGTGTAGGAGGAATAACATAATAATTTACCATAAACATCCAAATGTCAAACCCTAAAGATGACAGATAGGCTTCCATCCTTATACTCTAGAAAAAACATTTTGATCCATCAAAGAGAGGTTCTTTGTTTGAGGAAAAACCTTCTTGACTAGCCATTTGTGTTCACTTTCCAAGATCTACTTGAGCTAATTAAAATTATTCAAAGGAACTGGGACTATGATACCAATTTTTGGAATACAAAATATTCTACTGAGAGGAGGGGTTAATCAGAAGAGTAATTAAAATTTATATTTGAATAATTTTAATGCAAATTACAAGGACATGTAGAGATCACACACCACAAGTAGACATAACACCCCATATATATGTTGAAAACCCAATATGGGAAAAACCATGGTGAGAATAGCTGCTAGGATCTACTGTCATAATCTAGCCTCACAATAAAAACTTCCCTGGTTATAATGTTTAAGGGCACTAACCCTAAGGAAACACTAGTCCCCTTATTTAAGAGAACCAACTCTAAGGAAGCACCTACTCCCTAACTTAGCACCTACTCGGCTTTTTGATGGCACCAACCAATCACATTATGGAGTTACAACTCTCAATTATAAATGATTCAACTGAATCCAAATTTTTGTTACAAATCTTCTCTAAAACTATTCATTCTCTTCTTCTATACTCTTCTCACTGCTCTTTAGAACATCCTTTGTTCTTTGCAATTACAAGAGCATTTCCTCTCTTTGCTACTAACTTTTCATCAATATCCCTCTCTTCTCTTTTTCCTCTAAATGTGTATCCTTGATGATATATGTCTTCATTTGATCTAGGTATCTCCTCATTACCTCAGCTCTACTAGACTCCTCTCTTTCTTTCTTGAGCTATTTACTCTCATTTTCTTAATTAACAAGTATTATTTTTATAAGCCAGGCACCACCTCCTAACCGTTCTTTGTATCATATTATTTTTTAGCATGTATCAAACCTTAAATTTGATATGCATTAATGACCATACTCGCATGATTGAATTGGTATATGATTTTTTAATCATTTATGCCTTAATGAAATTGTTCAACCAATAAAAATATAGCTTGATCAATTACAAAATATCGTATTTTGTTCTCTATTTCGAGTTCCACCACTTGACTAAGAGTTCCACTACCTGACCATTGAGACGTTAAATCTTCAAATACTAGTCATAGATCTACAACTTCGCGCCATGATCTGATGGTCTCTGTTAATATGCTTTATCTTTAAAATGTGATCATTCAATCAAATTTCCTTTGAATATGTATCACAGATCTATAATTAAACTTCAGGAAATTATTCTACTTTGGAAGACTTAATCTAACTGAGATCATCATGGACACACATCATTATTTCATTTTCCCGCAAAGCCAAAATTAGGATCCACCATTCTTTCCATGGAATAGCAGAAATATGGCATCTATCTCACAGACATCATGTTAGAAACATAGCACCATATCACTTCATCACAAAATTGACATTGTCAAAGGATTGAAAATGTGATAACCATCTGATCTTCTCCTTTAATGTACATCATTGATTAGAAATGACTAACCTTTGTTCTTTGCAAACATCATTGTGAAAACATGTAAGTATCCCACATTCCTACATACCAAAACAATGAGACCCAACAATCTTCCCACAGAATGGAAAAAATGTGTCATCTGTCCTGCATACGTCATGTGGAACACATGGTGACATTTTGCACCATTACAATTTTAAGCTTATTAGATTGAATAAAAAAGGTGATGCTACGACAACCATTGATCTCTAATACCTTGTTTATGATTTAACCATAAGTCTTTGCAAAGTAGAGAGCTTTGGACTTGGTCCAATGAGACACATGACATGATCACGTATTTTCACAATCAAAAAGATTGGTCCTACAGAACTTCTTGCAAACATGCAGAAACTGTCTAATCTGATTGAAAAATTCTTGATCGTTTATCATGATCGAGAAAAAATTAAGCCTGTGAACTTAGGAAATATTAAAGTCCTTACCTTTCGGTCAACTTGTAATCATTAGGATGTAGGGGTCGGTAATGCGATGACCCATAGGGCCTAAGTTGTAACTTAAGAAACCTGTTACTGCCTATTGCTAGTCAACATAAAAATATAAAGACTATATAGCACCATGATTGAAACCCTTACATTTTTTTTGTGAATCCCTAGCTAGATCAGAGAGTAGAAATAATTCATTTCTAAGCTCAAATCTTATCACCTAGCTTTGTGGACAATACATCTTAGATGTACTTGAAAAATCCATATAAGATCTACTATGTATTTCCTCTGTAATAGCCTGCATCTTCCTTCTGCAAGACTATGCAACATTTGTGCAAATTTTGTAATGTTCCTTGACAAGATTTGTAACTTTTTAGGATCTGTACTGTGCAACTACAAACTGTATTTCTGTGCTAGTGACCAGTGACATCAATGAGCACCATGGCTACCTCGTGATTCCCTTTGACATCAATGATAATCGTATTTCCAACATGCATGAGAAGGTGAAAAAAACCCTAAGAAGTACCCAACCCTCCTGGACTTCCCACAAATTCCAATTTAAAAAACTACAAAAATAAAGCAAACAAGACATGACAACCGGAAGCTAGATCAAACCAACGGCAATGAGGACAAAGGACATGAATGTAGGTAAGAAAAAGGAATAAAGAGCATGAAGACCAAGGAGACATATGATGGAGGCTTATGATAGAGTTGAGTGGTCCTTTGAAAAATGTGATGGAGTATTTTGGGTTTCCAAAGACATTCTATGACATGGTGAATATTTTGTTTAAATATGTAAATGCACAAATTGAGATTAATGGTTCACTTTCATATCCATTTCCCTTGAGCAGATCAATTAGATAAGGGTGTCCTTTAGCCCATGCTCTTTTTGTGATAGCAGCTAAAGTACTTTATTATATTCTAAGAAAACCAAGTTAGGAGCTTTGTTCAAGGTTGTAACCATCCCTGATAACTCCCCATTGTTGGATATGCAACTTGTTGATGGCACTGCCCTCTTCCTTGAATTGGATAAAATGAATATGAGTAATCTTGCAAAAAAATTAGATGTCTTTTTTCAGGATTCAGGCTCAAAAATAGGAATCAAAATCCATGTTGTTAAGTTAGGATCATGCTCCTCCTAGTTAGTCTAACAGAACTGCCTAGCAATGGCATGGCCCAGACAAAGTTTTAACGTATCTTGGGATACCTTTTTCTATGAATCCCTCATTGAAATAGTTGTGAAACAAAAAGTATGCTAAGATTAAAAAAAATGTTAAATGGGAATAACAATTACGTTTCCCTTGCAAGGAAGGTTCAAATATGCTAAAAAGCACTTGCATCCTATTCAATTTACTATGCTTAGATATATGGTTTTTTCCAAGCTATCAAATCAATATGGTGCAGAAAATAATCGGAGACTTCCTTTGGTTGAATGGTAGGGGAAAAAAAAAACATACAGTGAATTGGAAGTGGTATTGCATAAGAAAGGAGGAAGGAGGCCTTGGGTTAAAAGATTTTCAAAAATACGGCATGGCCTTAGCAATAAAATGGATAATTAAAGCACTGTCTAGAGAAGAACCTTGAAATTTTTTTATTAGGAACTACTTGAAAGAGGCTATGACCAAGAAACCCAAGAAATGACAAGTATTTCACATTCGTGACACTCTATTTGATAACTATGGGGCAAGTCCAATGGGGTCTATATTTTTTGCTAGTATTTGGAGGGCTTAGGGGTCTGTCAAGGACCTTATAAGGATGGTTTCAGATTAGTATGTTGGAATATCTCTAACCTAAACAAGCCTCTTTCTCATGTAAGAGGTTGCTTTGCCCTCAAATGGGTAAGGAATGGTATCAAATTCTTTAATGATATTGTGTGTAAGGAAGGCTTGAAATTTTGGGAACAACTAAAGGAAGA
>VDFB02368460.1:0-15641 GCA_007258455.2 Sequoia sempervirens
TTGAAATCTTTCCAAGTGGACTTTGTCCTTCCAACAAGACATTTATTTCATCTTTGCATTGAGCCAAGTGGCATTTAAGACATTCCTTTTTCCCTCTTACATGTCATTTCATTATTTTCAAATTCAACCTAATTGCATTTATGGGCACATTCATCAAAATGTGCACATCCCTCATCCATTCTCATCTTGACAAGTGGCACTTGGCCATTGGTTGAAAGTTAGTCCCACATTGCTTCATTTTGGGCATTTCTCCATCTTGACTTTCTATAAATAAGAGGATTCTTTCCTCATTTCATCATCCAAAATTTGAGTAAACTTACTATACTCAAATCCATACTCAAGCATAGAATTCTCATCCATTTCATCAAGTCTTAGCTAGGTTGTGCAGGTTTTTCATCTTGGAGCACACTTGAATCTTCAACAAAGTGGATCAATCATCATCAAATCATCAAGAGCTTGCATAGGAGTTGGGAAAGGGCCAATTTCCACATTAAATTGGCACCAAATCCCCCATAAGATCAAGAGTTTGCATGTTCTTAATAGGATTTAATCTATTTCATTGCTTTTTCATTGCATTCTTGCTTTCATTCCCATTTTGAACATTGTTAAATGGATTTTATGGGGAACTCTGATCTTAACTTGCATTTGAATCTTCTAATGTGTTTGTTTGTTCTCTCTTGTAGGTACTAGGATCTTGGTTCTACACATTGATCTTTTGAGCCTCGTATATATTTATTTATTATGTATCACACATGTGATAGTTGATGATGTTGTATGAAAATTGATTTTTTTATGATATATGAGATGACATGATTTTGATGTGGCTAATAATGTGTATGCTTCCTATTGATGTGCATGATGTTCATGATTCTATATTATGTCTATTATTATGATTATGATATGGATGCATTGATGATTATGAGATTATGATGATGCATGATTTATGATGTAGGATGTGATGTTATGTTTGTAGAGAAAATTTTTATCAACCTTGCAATTACATAATTTATTGTTGATACATAAGGTATTGTTCATTCGAAAACAACAAGGGGTGCTAGGGGGTCTTCCCCAAAAAGGGGTTTGGGGGTATCATCCCCCCAATTGGGGTCTATGGGTAGCATGTCTTGGCGGGGGCTCGAGGTCAATTCCCCTAAAAGGAAAATTTTATTTATATTTTATTATTGTAAATGTGGACCATTCATCATTATGTCTCATAGTTGAAAACCAATATTTTATCAACTTAACTTTCCCTAGAAGGCAACCCTATTTTATGAGGGCATTGTATTATAGTTGTGTATTGTGATATAATATGAGATTCTGATAGAAGTCTTATTTCCTTTGGATCTATGATTGGTGATAATCCTATGAAAAGCTTTCTCTGCAAGTATATTTTAATCTTTATGAATTTTGAATAACATGTTGGGAAACTTTTGGAGCATGCAGTTTTTCTCTCAAAAAATTTTCCCCATGTAGATCACCATGTTTTTTATTAGATAAGTATGGAAGGGCCCTAATCCCATAGTTACAGTAACAAACCAAAAAGGAGCAGAGAGAGGTGGGAAATGACACCACCTTCAAACCAAAAAAATAACATTAGATTTAGCACATAGGCCAAAATTTAACAGTATAACCAAGATACAACCGTTCACAATGAAAAACATAAAGTTTTTACTAGCATAATTTAATCTATGAAGACCATTAATTAAATCGACATTATTCTAGTTGGTATTCCACCATAACCTATAGTAATTAATAGAACAATTCCAAATATAATTGAAAGCTAAAAAACCCATCAAAAAATAGCAAAGCATCAACACAAGCCTTTAACTGGCTTTCTTTAGTAGGTCCCCATACTCTCCCATGAGAGTAATGTATTCACGCCAATCAGGGCCCTCTGTTTCATCCAACAGCTTCAGGGTATCTATTTTCCCCTATTTCTTCAGTTTCCTAATAAGCTTCATTTCACCAGAAGCCACTCCAAGCATCACTCTTCTCATCAACCTGTTAGTTACTCTCATGAGAGTAACTAATGCCTTCTCCATGTCTTCAAACTATACCTACAAGAAAGTTAGTCTTCTTTTTAAAAACTCATTACTTATATCCTCAGCTTTGTTCTCCATTCCAAAGAACCCAACATCCTACTCATTCTTGACCTTGAACTTATCCTCAGAAGGATCCACTTGCTCCTCCTCTTCCTCTTCTTTTTCCTCCTCTGAACCATCCTCCCCCATCTCATAGGTAGTGTCCTCAAATCCCAAGTCTTCAGACTCTTCCTCTTCTTGAGCTTTGAATTCTTCATACCCCAGGTCCTCCTTCTCATTCACTGACACTTTTTGTTTCCCCTTTTTCTCTTTTGAGGCTACCTTCACTAGATGAGCTAACCTTCTTCCTCCACTACCACCACTCCCTTACCCTTGTAAAATTTCTTTAGACTCCTATGTTTGGTTCCCTTCCTCAGAGATATGAATTACATCTCTAGGATTAGTGCCATGTCTGGGTTTCTTTGCGTTCGGGGGTTCCAATAGCATAGGAGAGTGTTTCCTATTTTTAGGCATTTCTCTAAGGAGCTATAATTCAAAACTTCTCAATTCCTCACTCTTATGTGATAGAGGGATAGAATGATTAGACACATTAGCCATAGGGGAATTGCTTTTAGCAGGGATTAGCACACGCCTAGTAGCAATTGCAGGAGGGTGGCGGGGAATTTTTTCTTCAACCAGGAGTTCATTAGCAATAGGGTTTTCCTCCTCTGGCTGTTGCACATTTTCCTCATTAGACTGGTTAGGATTCTCATTCCTAGCATTTAAGGGATTGCCATGAGGATTCTGGGCCAGGGCATATTTATACAAGGTGAGCATAAGACTCTGGTGGAGGGAAGGGCTAGCTCTTTTTTCAATGTTAAGTTGTAGGGAGGACAATAGGTAAAATAGTAGATTGATATGCTCCCCATGCCTAATATGGTTTAGCAAAGGGAAGTGATACCAATGAACCAACATGTACCTACCCTCAAGAGTAAAATGAAGCATAACAAATAGACTCATAAGAGAAAAATGAGGAGGGAGTTCGAGTCTGGCATACCCATTCTGGAATCGCTTGAGATTTTCACCTTCATGAATAAATTTATCAACAAACCTTTGGTAGTTTGCTCCACTTTTTTTAGAAAATTTTAGCCTATAATTCTATAAACCCATAGCTTTAGCAATGAAATGAGTGGTGACCTCAAAATTTAGAGTGATAATAGTGGCATTGCCTTTCCTCCAAGAGTTGGTGAATTTTTCCATTAAACTCTCATTATATCCTTTAAGAAATTGGAAGAACAGGACCATACCCACATTCTCAAACATCCTCCATAGGTCCACATTATGTTTGAGGGCTTGGAATTTTGGAAGCTCTGTTCTTTTCCTTGGTCCACCCATTTACTCCTTTGTAGATTCTTATGTTGCGTTGGGATTTTCTTCATACTCTCCCCACATAATCTTCTTTCTTCCTTGAATGAAACCAACACTCAAACACCAAAAAATACTCAGAACCGATATAGAATGACAATTTGAGAAGTTTCTTATTATGATGCCAACTTCACATTTCCTAGAACCCAAAAATCATCATTAATCTTGCAAGCATTTACATCCTTAATTAAATTCATTCCTTTCCCCATTATAGAAGTACGGGGATTTCTGACAGAGGTCTTTTTGAGACGCATAGAAATGACAACCTTTAGGAAATCCAATAACATCATGTGATTATTGAACATCATCTTTAAAGCAAAATTAATAAAATTATCTCCTTCCAAGATCCTCCTATACCATCCCATACTCCATATGCCATCATTACACAAAAAGCTCAATGACACCACTTGGTACTCATTAGTCCCGCAACTACCATATCAATTTTGCATGTGATATAAATTTTCAAATTTTTCATTAATAGTGACATCTCTTAAGATCAACAAAATGTTTCCATTGGTCCAACGTGTCCATCCCCTACAACTCAACACCACATTGGACACACAATCAATAGCTTTGTTCCCTTCCCTATACACATGTTGAACCTGATAGATATTAAAAAACTTTTTAATAACTTTGCATCTGTTTATAATATTTTTTATTTCCCATGGAGGAGTAGCTTCTTTTCTTAGGATGTCCACAATTAGCTTAGAATCCCCTTCAATGATAACATTTTTGTACCCTAGATCCTTTAGAAAATTGAAAGCTCCTAGAGTAGCCATTGCTTCAACTTTATTGTTAGATATGACACCCAAATTCATTCCATAACCCATAATACAATCACCTTTATGATTTCTCACTAGACCTCTAGCCCTAGCTTGTCTCAGGTTGCCTTTGGAGCACCCATCAAAATTACACTTAACCCAATCTTTCATCAGAGGACTCCAAACAATACCCATTCTGTTAAGCATCTTTGACCAGTTAAGATTGGTTAAGTTCCTCTTTATTCCCCAATTTTGTTTTATCCTCATTTCTTTATAATTTGGCCAAGTGTTGGAGAGGTTGTATCTTCCAGCCTCAATGTTTTCCTTTATTTGGATTTTAATTATCTGACTTACCTCCCAACTACTTCTCTCCTCATCTCTAAAAATTATATTATTCCTTTCCTTCCATAAACCCCAGGTAACAAAAGGAGGAACTTGATTCCACAGGTCCACAATAACATTATGAGAAAAAGGGAAATTTGACCAACCTTCAATAAACAACTTCATTGAATTGGGAAACACCCAATCATAATACAACTATAGAAAGAAAGACCACACTTCCCTCACATAATGACATTGAAAGAAAATATGAATTATCGAATCCTCTTCCTGTTTATAGAGTGAGCACCTAGTAACCAACTGGAAGCCTTTCTTAACCAGGTTGTCTATGGTGAGAATTTTTCCATGGGAAATAGTCCACCAAAATAAATTTATTTTAGGAACAAGATTCTTTAGCCACACCCTATCCTACAAGTGATCAAGAACAACAACCTAGGTCCTCACCAAATCTTCATAGGTCTTTTTGACTGAGAAACAACTAGAAGAGCTGCTTTTCTAGAGCCACTCATCATATTTTCCTCTATCAAACCACTTAGCCTCCCCTATCAAATTATGCATATTGATGAGGATTGGATCCCAATTCACTTGCCCTTGACCTCTCAGATTATTTCTCTTTAATAAAGTATCAAAATCCTTCCATTTGGGTTCCTTCCTATCCCAAATTATATAATCACACAACTCTTTGCCATAGATCCTATTTAAGTTATGCTTGAGAGGATTCAAATCATCATAGGTTGAAAGAGTGGAATTCTCTATCCAAGGATCTTTCTAAAAATCATTATTATTCCCATTCCCTATTCGCTTCCTTGCCCCCATTTTTAGCACATTCCTCAACCTCACAAGATGGTTCCATAAAGTTGAACCAAGAGGCATATCTAATTGTGAGAGAAAACAACCATGATTCATATTCCTTAAGTACTTAGCTTGAAATTTTTTGACCCAATCTTTAGAGTCTTCTAGAAGATTCTAGACAGTTTTATCCGTTAAAGATTTATTTAGCATTAAAATTATTCTCATCCCTAGACCCCCACATCCTTTAGGCATACACACTCTATTCTAGTTGACTAGAGATAGTTTTTTTCTTCCATTCCTAATCACAAATTTTTTTGCTGAATTTGTTCAATATTATCCCCAATATGAGTAGAGATTTTAAAGAGGGATATATAATAAACTAGAATATTTTGAAGAGAGGCTTTAAGGAGTTAAATTTTTCTAGCAAAACTTAAAAGCTTCTCCTTCCATCCTACCAGTTTGTTTTGAATTCTCTCTATCAATTGGTTCCAGTAATTATTCTCCAGTTTCTTAGAAAACAAAGGGATTCCTAGGTAGGCACCCAGTAAGTTAGCTTCCTGACATCCCCAAAATTTTTTCACTCTATAATATATTTGTTGATCAATGTTGAAGAAGTAAACTTTTCTTTTTTCATAGTTTATGCACTGGCCAGAAGCAACAACATAATCATTGAGGACCTATTTCCATAAGCCTACTTCCCCAACTGAAGCTTCCTCAAACATTAGAGTAAAATCAACAAACTGTTGGTGGGAATTAGGCCTGAGAGAGGAGGCAGATTTCACACCTTTGAGAGCTTGAGTCCACCATATTTTGAATATTCCTACCCAACACTTCAACAAAAATGATAAACAAGGAGGGAGAAAGAGGGTCACCCTATCTAAGCCCATGACCATAGGAAAAGAATCCTTGAGGAACACCATTGATCAAGAAAAAATACATGGGGGAAGTAACACAAACATAAATCATCTTAAGGAATCTACCATCAATCCTAAACTTTTTAAGGATAGAAAAAAGGAAAGGCCAGGAAACCTTATGATAGGCCTTGGAAATATCAATTTTGAAGGCCATCCCAGGATTTTATGAGTGATCCATAGAGTGAATTATTTCTTTGGTAGAAATAAAAAACATCAAGAATGTTTCTACCTTGAACAAAAGCTTTTTGATTAGAGGCTATCATTTTTCCAAGCACCGGTTTGAGTCTATACACCAAAATTTTGGAGAAAATTTTATAGACTGTGTTGCAAAGGCTAATAGGTCTATAATATTTCATAGATGAGGCATCAAAAATTTTGGGAATAAGAGCTATAAAGGTAGCATTAAAAATTTTCAACAACCTCCCTGGTCTAAAAAAGTCCCTAGTAGCATTAAAGAGATCGATTTTGACTATATCCCAATAAGTTTGAAAAAAGCAAGAGGGAAACCATCAAGGCCAGGGGCTTTGAAGGCACCAAAGGAGAAAAAAACCTTTTTGACTTCTTCCATAGAAACAACATTAGTCATCATCTTTAAGTCTAAATCTGAAATTACATTAGGGATAGCTTCAAGAAGGTTAGCATTTACCTAATGAGCATTTCCAAGATTCATAAGATGAGAAGAGAAGTTAACAGCTTCCCTACAATAGAACCATCCTCTTTCACCAGTGATCTAATTATGTTTTTGCTTCTATGTTTGAGGGTGGATTGGTGAAATAATTTTGTGTTCCTATCCCCTTCTGGCAACCATTAGACCCTTGAATTTTGTTTCCAAAAGATTTCCTCCTTTTTATTTATCTTATACCATTGGGATCTATGATCTCTTTCCTTCACACAAATCTCTTCGTCCACTAGGACAGTCTCCATAATATCCTGAACCTCTTTTAAGCTTTTTCCCATAGTATTCTTAATCTCAAAGATGTTGCCAAAGGTCAACTTATTCTACCCTTTCACTTTTTGCTTAATTTTGCATAGCTTTTATGCCAAACAACACATTGGAGTACCTATTATGGGTTCCTCCCACCAAGATTGAACTAAAGTAGAAAAATCCAAGTGGAGGCCCCACATTGCTTCAAATCTGAAAGTGAAGGGACCCCTAATATGGTCCAAATTTCTTTTCAGCACCAAAGCATTATGATTAGATCTAGACCTTGGGAGGGCAGAAAGAGCAAGGAATTGGGAAATATTCCAATTAACAAAGATCAAGAATCTATCAATTTGACTTGGATAAGATGGATTCCACTCCTCCTATTAGACCAGGTATACTTTGTTCCTTGGAGGGGGATATCAATTAGGCTTGCAGAATTAAAGAACTCAGCTAGCTCCATCATACTATCTAAGAAATCATCCAGCCCTCCAAACTTTTATGAAGGTAGGAGAGGAGAATGAAAATCCCCTCCAAGCATCTAGTGATCATCACTCCTATCAGAAATAGCTTCACTAAGCTATTCCCACAATAAAAATTTGTCTCTGCTTGAGTTTGGAGCATAGATATTAACAATATTCCATTTCTCTTGAGAAACAATGTCTTCCAGAGTAATCTCAAGACTGTTCTTACTCGCAAAACATAAGGAGCCTTTCAATTTAAAGGGATTCTAGAGAGTTGCAATACCACCTAAAGCACCTTCAACCTCACTAACAAAGTAATTAGCTCTAGCTAGCTACTAACAATAGATTTCTCAATAGTCTCTTTCTTCATCTTCATTTCTTGTAAAAGTAGGACATCCACTTTATTGTCAAAAATGCATGATTTAACCAAAAAATGTTTTTAGGGACTATTAAGGCCCCTTATGTTCCAGGAGATGTACTTCATTGTAAAAACATAAACACCCCCACCTCCATTCAAGCCCAACACCCATACTACTTCTTCTTGGGATTCAATCCTTTGATAGAGTCCAAGGTTCTCTATTTTATAGCTACCACATCCCTCACAGTATCCTTAATTCTTGATTCCTTTTGGGAGGGTCTTCCCACCTTATTTCCCACTCCAACATCTCATTTCTTTTTATTTTTTCTTTTTGTAGTGGCTTGTGACCATCCCTCCTCCTCCTTATCACTAGAGCCTTGAGGAAAACCAAGAAGATCCAACAAATCACTCAAATTTTTTGCACCAAGATGAGAAACAGAATTAACCTCCTCTAGAGATAGGGTAGTATCATCCAGAACATACTCTCCCTCTTCCAAGACTTCATCAGTACCATCAATTTTCTCCCTCACCTTCAAATTTGGTACATTCATCACCAATAGGGGATCCTCAACTTGGACCTTCTCCTGAATTGAATCTTCCCTTCTCATATCCTTCAGGGAAGGAAATCCCAAAGTAGGAAGGGAAGAAGTAGGGGTAGTCACATTGAGGTTCAGGCCTCCTGACTCATTTACTTCCACCTAAGGCTCAAACACAACCATATTTTCAAGATCTTGGTTATCCTTTAGAAGGGGAATATACACCTTATGGGGAGAAGTAGAAGAAGGCTACACTCCAGTAGCTATAGCCTTAGATGAGTTGTCCTCTTCTGTTGTTTTACCTTTAGCTTTAGACCCCTCACCTGATACCACACATGAATCAATTAGATGACCAAACCTCTTACATTGCTAGAAAAAGAGGTGGTAATCTTCATACTCCAGGGGTTGAGTCCAATTACCAAACTTAGACTTCAACAATATTGAGGAGGGTAGTATTGTATTAACAACCACATTAACACATATTCGAGCATACACCAACCTCAACCTCTCTTGGGTTATCTTATCTATTGCTAGGAGGCTCCCAAAGGAGTTTTCAACTCTCTTTAATATTCCCATCTCCAAAAACTCTAGAGGAAGACTCAAAAGGTGAACCAAAGTTGGCACAAAGGCCCCCAAATTAGTTAATGGGTCAAAACCTAGTTTCCATTTGCATAGTGAAAGAAATTTATTAAAACTTAGGTCAAAATCCCATGGAGCCCTAGTTAAAACTTTCAACATATCTTCATAAACCACAAATGAAAACAAAAAAGTACATCTAGGCATGGCATTTATGGTGACACTGCCCTTGACATTCCATGTGGAAGTAGCCCATTGGCGAACAAGCAAGCAATATTTGTCCTGTACACCAAAAAAATCCCAATAAGAGCTATTTTGAGGTTATCCATTGCCTTCAACATGAGAACCTTAGGGACATCTACTTCCCAGCCAGTAACCAAGTAGGAAGCAGATTCCACAAGTCTTTTAGACTGGGTTGGCGAGTCAGACCCCACTAGTTTTTCCATGTAGGAAGTTAGAGCTTCCTCATTAAAAAAGGAATTAAGCTCAAAAGTTAGAGAAAAGGGTGATTTCCCAGAGATTCCTTCCATCTTTTCCCCAAGGGAAAGAACTACAATATGAGGAGGGGACATCTTTTTAGAAGTAGACAGACTGGCCACTACCACCACAGGCACAACACCAGGAAAGGGGACAACATCCTTGGAATGGGGAGCCCCAAGCTACCATTAAGCATGCTAATCAAAATAGTGCCAGAAATTCAAAAATAGCTAGGGCAAGAAACATCATAGCAGAGTTGAGCTGAATAAAATCTCCTTAATGACTAAAATCATTGTGTTATGGTATGCATGATATTTGTGTTTATTTTTGTTTAAATTTCTGTAACTGTTAAAAATATGCAAAATTTTTACATTATTCTCCTCTCAAGATTAGTGTAGGAATTTGTTTTTCTACCTTATATTCCTTACAATGTTATGGATGGTATGCAGATATGATTATTTTTGTACTTTTTTTATATTTGATGACATGCATGTTGTATGGACATTACATGATATGATGATGCATGATATATGATATGTGATGGATGGATGCATACCTAACCAATTTGTGGATATAGGATGCATGCAATACTAATAATGTTATGAATGTAGGATGCAAAGGATTGATGCTTGAAGAATAGTTAGAGAGATCAAATGATAGAAGAATAGATGGTGTTGATCCAATTTGTTGAAAATCCATTTGTTATGAATGATAGCGATTTATTATTTGATGATGTATGAAAAATGTGATGAGTATGCTTTTTCTTTTTTTAGGGAAAAATAAGTCATTTCCAATCCTTATTAGTGTAGAAAATAGACACAATGCACCGAAGTATGAAGAAATAAAGTGACTTTGTATCTATTGCATGGACTTTGACTCTAAAAACAAGAGGATTATTCATGTTCATATCAAACGTACAAAAACCTTGTTATGAGTGTATGGTTTAGAAGTTCAAAGCATGTTAGGCCAGTGCACAAAGAGGTATGAAGAACCTAACATGCAAGGCCACTTTATGTTACCTAAAATGACTTCCACACACACAAGAAAAGTATTTTCCATCATCATATCACAATAATATCCACCAAAAATGACACACAAAATAAATGATCATGCCCCATTCCTTCCTCTCTAAATATTTTTGAAGACATCCTCAAGAGATTGTCGAAATTAGACAATAAGATAAATCAAAAGCAAAGATAAAAAAAAATGAACAAAGCTACCATATCACTTGCCAGAGATGTTTGTAGTCTAGCAATGTTATCCATTGATGATGCCTATTGTAGGAATGACATATCCATTAAGGCTCATGCTAGGATGATGATGATGATTAATAGGAAATATATATCTAGGAGTTGTTTTATCAGATAATGATCAAGTTTTTGTGATTTTTGCTTGAGTGTTTTAGAGTTCAATAGTTTCCATGTTTGGTTTGATTGTGTTGTCAAAGGGTGAGGGAAATGATAAATTTATTATGGATGGGTAGTTTATTATGGATGGACGATGACGAAGATGTTTTTTTTAGGTTTTTTTTTTAAATTGCACATTTTTGAGGTTATTTGAGGTTGTTTTTGGTATTTTGAAGATATTTTGATGGTTTTGGTGTTTTGAAGATATTTAAACCTAGCAAAGAGAATCTAAGGGGACTGACTAATTCCTCGAGGGTTCATATATGATGGCCTTATCTATGTAATTGTGCAAATTCTTTGTAGTTCAATTATTGGACTGGGCTATTAGTTCATACTTGGATGGCTAATAATGTTTTTTGACGTTTTTGACATTTTATGAATGTTTTTGGGGTTTTTTCAAGAATATTTGGAGGTTTTGGATTTTTTAGATTATTTGGATTTTTTTTGAGTTTTAGGATATTAAATGGATGTTTTGGATTTTTAGGATATTTGGATGTTTTGGATTTTTCAGGATATTTGGATGTTTTGGATTTTTAGGATATTTCAATATGTTTAGATTTTTCAAGATTATACAAGACTTGGGATATGAACAAGGATTCAATTTTTCTACAAAGTTCAAGAGGATGACCCTAGTTAGGTTTATCATTACATTTATTAGGGATAATTGAGATGATGCAGATGGACAAAAGTGATAGTGTGATGAGGTTAGACACTTTACAAGTGATTGAGCCATGGTTGGATGGACATTTATTATGGAATGGATGGATTGAATGGATAAAAGTGTGATTATGATAATGGATGGATGAGATGGAGAGAAGATTTGATATATAATGAGGTGGAGCTTATTCATATGTGACACCTATTGTCTAGGTTTTCACCATGGTGCATGTCCTAGAAGCACCAAAAAAGTAGTTTCCACTAAAAGGATGATTTATTTCTCTTTATTGTTTTTGATATTTTTCTCTCTTTTGATTTTTTTCTAGGATATTCCAGTAGGCTAAGTTTTTTGAATTTATTAAGATGGCTACTATTGATAATTTCTACCAAAGGTTCACGTTTAATGGTATCCAATTAATATGCACCCAAACCATAATTTGTAGTGATCACAAAGGGTCCCAACCAATTCAGTTCAAATTTTCCATTTACCCTCTTAATTAACTCAAATCTTTTGATTTTCCTTAAAGACTAGATCACCCACTTGGAAGTTCCTATTCTTTATTCTCATATTATAGCTACGCTTGAGATGGTTTTGATATGCCTGGAGATGGTTTAGAGCACTCAAATTTCTTTCATCTAACAACTCAAGCTCATGGGATCTGGATACTTGATATTTTTTATTTTTGACAATATTATGCAAAGATACCCTTAAGGAAGGAATTTGGACCTCTATAAGCAAGACAACTTCAATTTTGTATATGAGGGAAAAAAGGGTAGGACTAGTGGGTGTACGGATGCTGGTTCATTAGGCCCAAAAAGCTAGATTTTGTTGGAGGTGCTAGTCATAGTAAACATCATTAATTAGCTTCTTAAGAATTTTAAGGATAGTTTTATTTGGCACTTCTACCTAGCCATTTCCCTGGAGGTAATATGGGGTGGAAAAATGATTTTGGATATGGAGCTTCATACAAATTTAATAGACATCTTGATTCTTAAATGGAGTTCCATTGTTAGTGACAATGGTTTGAGGTATATCATAGCGAAAAACTGAATAGTTTAGAATGAACTTAACTATTTCCTTGTGTATGATATAGGTTAAGGGTGTGACTTCTATCCACTTCGTAAAGTACTTCATGGTAGTTATAATGAATTTATGTTTGTTTGATGAGGTAGGGGATATCTTGCCTATGAGGTTGAGTCCCTACTATGAAAAGGGTCATGGTGTAGTGATTGGGTGTAACTCATGTGTTGATGCATGAATAATATCACTATTTTGTTTACATTGAAGACATTTCCTAGCAAACTTATTACCTTCCTACTCCATGGTAGGCTAGTAGTATTCAATCCTTGGTAGTTTCTTGACTAGGTTAGGTCCACTAGAATGCAACTCACAAACACCTTCATGTACTACCTACAAGGTGGTTAATGCCTCTTCAGGGTTAATACATCTAAGAAATGTCCCATCAAGAATCCATTGGTATAATGTATCACCAAGGATAGTAAAGCATGTGGTTCATCCACTAGTAGAAAAATAGCAATAAATGACTAAAAAAACTACTAAAAATTAGTCACATGACCATTAGCTTGGTCACATGACCATTAGTAGTTTATTTCTGATCATTTATAATGCGACCGAATTTATGACTAAACCAATTTTAGTCATTTATTGGTTGTTTTGATTGATCAATTTGGTAGTATATTTATTCATTAATTTATTCATTGATTGTTGTTAACTGGTCATTTATTTAGTCATGGTAGTCATTTATTTAGTCATTGTAATCATTTATTTTAGTCATGGTCATAATTTATTTAGTCATTATATACATTTATTTAGTCATTGTAATCATTTATTTTAGTCATAGTAGTCATTTATTTAGTCATTGTATTCATTTATCTAGTCATGGTAGTAATTTATTTTAGTCATGGTAGTCATTTATTTAGTCATTGTAGTCATTTATTTAGTCATGATAGTCATTTATTTTACTCATGGTAGTCATTTATTTTAGTCATGGTAGTCATTTATTTGAGAAAATCAATTATTCAAGTTAAAAATCAAATCTAAATTAATTAATTCTCACAAATTTATGCATATAAAATTCAAGTATCATAGATATTCAAATTTTGAGAGAAGCACCATGAAATGAAGACTAAAGTGCTTGAAAATTTACTTCATTAAGCTTCACTGGCAAATCAAAACCTCACTAGTTACATTCAATGTCTCAGTGACAACAACCTCACTAGCAAATCAAAACATATAAATGATGTTCCTCCCTGGCAACTTATCTCACTAATTATTTTAAATCATTTATTGAAGATTTCAAAAAGGCATAAAAATAGAAAATCACTCTCTATCAATGAATTTCTTTTCTTTAAAGTTTCATTTGGATTTGAAATTTTTATCTCCACCATTAATAACCAAATGTATTATGATGCTAGGCAATCCATTACCACACCGGTTATGTTGCCTAAAAATTCTTCACAAGGTCATCCAAAGAGCCTTATAGAGGCTATTTTGGAGCTTGAAACTGAAAGGAAAAGTAGGAAGGCAGTTGAAACTGCAAAATAAAATTTGGAATCTTTATTAATTCACTTGAGGGTAGTCTCAAATAAAATATTGATGGAAAAATAAGAACTCATAAAGGAAAGAGATGAAGCTTTTTGAGATAAGACAAATATTACCAAACAATTGGTTGAAGCATTGAGATAGAAAGAAGATGTAGCTATGCACAACCCTCCCTCTATGTGATCCTTTTATAACATATCAATTTGGTTGAGGGAATAAATAGTACACTACATCCATTGTGAAGAATTGAATAAAAGTAAAAATACCAACAACTTATCAATTTAACCACACTTTTATTAATTTAACCACAAGGAATAAAACTTATAAATGGTATTAAAATTATGCTCTAAAAAATGCACTACTTATCTATCAACCCAATGTATAAATGGAAGATAATGGTTATAGAAAAATCTAACCTATAAAACTATTTAAAATCTATAATACCATTTGTAAATGTTGTATTGGTTGATTAAATAAAACAGGTAGAAGAAATTAAATTGTTAAGGCTACAAAAAATTTATAACCATGTAAAGCTTAGTTGTAGGATTTATGTAAAACTAATTTAAGTTGAACAAGAACTATAAATCATCTCCCAAAGCTTTCTCCACATTACACTAATTGAAAATTTGACTAGATTTTTACTCAAAACTTTATCCATTACAATGCATACGAGCTTTCTTCTCCAGAAAAGATTGCCTATACTTTTAAAAATTTAAACAAAAAACAACTGCCAAATAAAAATTAATTACCATAACACATACCCAAAGTATTTTTATTCTCGTATCCATTCAAAGTTTCTTGGTCCTTAACTCCCTCTAAATTATGTCCCAGTACTTTTGATTGTCTTACCATCAATAAGATCTCCAACAACTTGTAGATTTGTGACACAAGGAAAAGTTGTGACCAGAGAGGAGATGAAAATAGCATTAGTAGTGTGATCCTAAATTTGATGCTAAGCATAGTATCATTTCAAAGGTTGCACATACATAAACAAAAAACATCCAAGAGTCCTTAGAAATAATTAAAAGACTCTTACAACTAAATAATTAAAAAATAGTTCTCATTTTCATGGCATAAAACCATTTGCACAATGTAACTTAGTTACCAAATAATGACTTCACAACTAAGTTTCCAATGCATTAACCCAAGAATAATTACCTACTCGTGAGAATAAGAAATGGTAACATTACAAAAATAAGTAAAACTTGCTGCCAACTTGACACTGAGTATGCAAGCGAAGCAATCATACTGACCAGGCATAAGCTTCAAGAACCTAGTAATAAAAAATAAAAAATAAAAGCCTTATTTTTCTATTCAATTCTCCCTCCCCTTACTCCATACAAATATTTTCTTGTCGAGAGAAATATGAATTATGCCAACTAGAAATCTACATTTACAGATACCTACTCTAACATAGTTTGTCATGGCAT
>VDFB02368461.1:0-81747 GCA_007258455.2 Sequoia sempervirens
ATGACCTTTAGACATCCTTAATTAACACGTTCTATTATGACCCCTTTAGACATCCTTGGGCTTTTAAGTCATCCCTTAAAGACATATTATAACCCTTAAAACATCCTTAGATGTTTCTATTATGACCTTGGAGCACCTTTAAAGGCGTCATTATTTGTTTTGACAACTTATAACAAATTAGTGTTAGATGTTATTATTTATAGTATTTATTAATGCTTTTATTCTCCTAATCTTATTTGGTATTGTTTTATTTCTTAAAATTTTATCTTCTGAGTAAATAAATGGGTGCTTTTGTTTGTAAATTATGATTTATTGGTGATTATTGATTAGCGTGAATTGAATAAGTTCATTTGAATAATTATAGCTATTTATTGAATGTACATATCATATATATCATGTATGAAATCACTAAATTTGCAAAGTATAAATATTAAAATGTCCTATATTAATCCATGTATGAGATCACTAAATTTCACATTAATGTCCTATATTAATGTCTTGACTATGAATATAAAATGTATAAATGTATATATGTAAATTAAAATTTCAAACAATAATAAAGTCCACATAATTTATGTAACATGAAAGTAGATTAATAAAACCAATATATTAAAGCGCGTAAAGTAAAAGTCAGCAATTACATGAAACAAGAAATATAGTCCATGAAATAAACAAATATAACACATAAAATCACATGTTTCTAGGTCATGTACTGTCTCTATAATCAAGAGACCTCTTCACACCATGCGGACTATGTGGATGACCTGAAACACTCTGTATAAGAGAAACATGAAATTAGATGTAAGACAATTAAAAATGATTTAATGACAATTTAATTTATAATCCATCATAAAATTAAATTACCATCATATCTACGTCTGGATGCTCTAGTGCTCTTGAAGCAGCCTCTAAATTCTCTAAATCAATCTACATAAACAAGACAAAGAAATTTGAAATTAGATGTACAACTCTACAATTAATTTTTTTTAATTCAATTTAATTTATAATTTATCATATTTTAATTGTACCGTATTCTGAGGTTGTGCACTAGGCTCTTCTCCAGGACCTATCTATACATGCTCAACTACAAGATGTGTCTCATGCTATAAAAGAAAAAGAATATGTTAAAATCTCATATTATGTATATATTCAATTTAAAATTTATAATTGAATTTAAATATAATAATTGAATTTAAATATAATAAAAAAATTAAATTACCATTTGATCTAGAACCTACTCTACATGTCCTCCTGGTGGTGTAACTATGTCTGGGTCAGGGCTGAAAGTTGCACTAACAAAGTCCTACAAGATCAAAATTAAATCATGTACAATTGAATTAGGTTAATATATATATATATATATATATATATATATATATATATATATATATATATATATATATATATATATATATATATATATATATATATATTCACATTTGCACATTTTGTGTAGAAAGTTTTATAAGCAATCTGGAAATCAGTGGCATCATGAGTAACTGCAACATCAAATGTTTTCCCAATGCCCATTCTTATTGTGGTATCAACCTAGACATACATGTACATAGACATTTAACGCTTATAATGTTTACAAGTGTACATGCATGCGTTTCATATATCTAGTGAATTCAAAACTCATAAAATTGTAACTATACTAATGTAAACTTTAAACAAATTTACAATATGAATGTACCTGCCCCTGATCTATGACACCCGATAGTGGAGGAGTGCTTGAAAATCCCTCAGGAGGAATCGACGTGGATGTCAATTGACTCACCTAAACCAACATAAATATTTCAAACATATATGTGATTCAATTATAAATTTAAAACTCAAGTTAAATAATTTATGATTTCATATATAATTTTAAAAATTGAAATCAAAATACCCCATAAGGGTTGTCGAGTACCCCTAGTGTCGATGTATGTACTTGTGGAATAGATGATTGCCCTTGCATCGTTAGTGTCATTTGTACACCAAACAATTTGATTGTTAAAATGTATTGCAAACTTTTCTTTGATAATACAACCATCAAAATTCTTATGAAATGAATGTACATCTAGATGCATATTTATACCTTTGTCATAGTGTCCTCAGGGTGATGGTCTGCTATGAGGAACTCTACAAATGAACTAATGCTACCAGATGAACCACCAAAATATCCCTATCCACCTGAACTAGGTGTGGCCTGATAAGGTCCATAACATACTTGATGAAAACTAGTACATATATGGGGGATGGGCCTTGACACTCCTGGAGCAGTACTCGGACCAGCTCCATAAAAAAATCCTCCATCATCATCATCGTCTCTATGCTCCCCACTCGCTATCGCAGAAGCATGCTAATCAAGGTCTCCTGCGAGTGTACTAAGGGAACCTAATGTTGAAACCAAAGCTTGATGATGTACAGGTGTAGGAATGAGAGGACTAGGAGAAACAACAAGGGATTGCACATGCACGTGGCGTCGGGGATCAACCCTTTCCCCTAATCTCTATTGTGGCATGTCACCACCAACACCTTGAAATGATCTAAAATCAAAATAATTAGGCTTTTTCCCCAAAACAAACTCTACATACAGTTTTCTCAAAAAATACAATGGGCACTCCCAATTAGCATGTGGGGGACTATCAAAAAACATATACCATCGATCCCAAAAATGTGCACTCATCTATGGATGTATGCACCACCTCATGGATATTCTAGATTTGTTGGGTGGAATGGGTTGTCGAGTAACGGGGTCAAGAAAGTAGGGGGCTAGATGGGCTTTCATTATTTTAAGGTCTAATATTTGTTTGTAAGAGAGGCCATCAAAATAAAATTGTCTCATTTGTTCTCTATCTCATCAATGCTTATCAAGATCATAATCGATCATCCTGATGGCATCAACAATGTTTTGCATTGTACATGCAAAACATCTCACATGTGGAGGAATCAATGCTTGACTCTGCATAGCATTGATTTGATTTTGTAAGGATGCAACTTGATCATTTATTCGTGCTCTCAAGAGATCCTTGTTAGATGTGATAGGTGTTGGATGTGGCATATTAGGTGGAGAGGGAGGGGGAGGGGGAGGGGGAAGGGAGGTGGAGGTGGAGGGGGGGGGAGGTGGATGTGGTTGTGGCTGAGGTGGTGGATTGATGATATCATCAATGTTAAAATCATCCATGGTATGCTCGATATAAATGTGCAACTGCATTAAATCATACAAAATAGTCCATGTGCATACATATATTAATATCATATATTTAATTGAAATGGGATGAGCAACATATATATTAAGATCATATATTTAATTGAAATGCACATATATATACATTGATTGTTCAACTCAAGAGCATGTCCATACAAAATTCAAAATTAAATGTATGTACATGTAAATTTAAAATAAAAAAATATGATGCATAATCTGCATGTGTACAAATCATTAAACTAAACTATGTACATACATACAAATTTCAAAATTTAAGAACTATATATGCAAATTTTTAATACATGCACATACATACTAAACAATAAACATGAAACATTCACAAAAGCTCATTTATGTCTAACACACACACACACACATATATATTACATTTTTTTAGCAGGAGAAATCATGATCTAGTAGATAGTCATAAAATATATACTATTATATATTATTCATTATAAGTTCATAAATTCCACCAAATTCATAAATCCATGTCACTAAAAATATCCATCTAGAACCAAAATCATAAATTCATGTCACTAAAATATCCATTTGGAACCAAATTTATAAATTCATCACACAAAATATCCATCGTTCACCAAATTTATAAATTCATAACTATTTAAGATCATTGTTTTAATTTATAAACTATTGTGGCTCTCTACTGCATAGATCTTCATTTCTTTGTGTTTTCCTTTTCAAAATCGGGAGTTCTCCTCTCCTCTAGCCATTGTCGATGCTCATCTATGATCCCATCCATAGCCCTGACAACATCAACAAGGGTTTGCATCCTAGATGCAAACATCCTCACAGGAGGTGCGACACATTCTTCATTTTGAATAATGTTGATTTGATCTTGGATGGTTATAGCGTAAGCATTGATTTGTCCTTGCAAATGAGCATGTTCATTGATTTTGTGGTGGAGGTGGGGGGTTACAGGTGGAGTGGGTGGAGTGGGTGGAGGTGGAGGTGAAGGTGTCGGAGATGGATGGCGTGGAGGTGGATTGTGAATATTATTGAATGGATCCATGTGATCTTTAAGATATGAGTGAACCTACATTAGATTTGTAATTTCAAGATGTAAGATACATGTTTAGGAAATACATTTAAACCATTCAATATAAATGGCCTTAAATAATTGAATACAAATGATAAAATTATATGTAAGCCTCATTTATATGTCTAAGGCACATGTTACTTGAATGAAAATACAATTAACTATTGATATTGTATAATCTTGCAGGATCTTATTATTGTTAAATTTGGTTGGGCCTTGGGCAAATTTGATCACCAAATTTTAAGAACTTCTTTGATCCCCTTAAGAAATCAAATTATGATTTAGGGTGATAGGATGGCTTAAGGGGATTTACTTCTAGTGAGGTCCTAGGAGAAAATGACATGGTTCAAGTGAATAAAATTTGGTGAAGTTTCCCAAAGCAACCAAATTTCATTGAGAGCCTTTAAAGAAAAAATGATGGCTTTAGGGTTTAGGGTTTAGACTTTAGAGTTTAGGGTTTAGGGTAATAGGATAACTTAAGGGAATGTACATGTAGTAAGATCCTAGGACAAAATTACATGGCATAAGGGAATGAAATATGGTGGATTTTCCTAAGACAACCAAATTTCACTTTAAGGTGCTGGGTAGGACAAAATGAATGGTTTAGTGTTTAGGGTTTAGATTTTAGAGTTTAGGGTTTAGGGTTTACAAAAATTAGGGTAAAGTTTTGGTGCCCCTTGGAATATTTAATGAACTTGCAAATTAGTGTTCAAAGAACATTTTCTTGTGGAATAGTTGATTGAGATCTACTCTTGTTTCAACTGACCAACCTAGAGCATGAAATCTCATTCATATTATAATCTTGCACGATCTTATTATTGTTAAATTTGGTAGCCCTGGGAAACTTCACCAAATTTTAAGAACTTCTTTGATCCCCTTAACAAATTTGTCATATTGGGACCCCTTAAGAAATTGATTTACTATTTAGGGTGATAGGATGGCTTAAGGGGATCTAGATGTCTAGTGAGGTCCAAATTTAGTCATACTATAGCCTCATTGGTTCCATCTAGCTCTGGATCAAAAGTGTTTACCCCTATAATAAAAAAAAGTATCATGTTAAAAATGAATCAATCTATACATATCACAAAAATAACAATAATCTTAAATGTAACCCATACTCTAACCATAATATAATGCTAAATGATCCCTACCCCTAACCATATTCTAATTGAATTGTAAACCTAATTGAAACTTAATTAAATTATAACCTTTACCTAATCTTAAATGTATTCCTATATTATATTATATTAAATTATATTATATTTTATATTATATTTAAATTAATTTATATTTGTATTATAATTATATTAATATTTATTATATATTCCTAATTGTAACCTAACTATTTACTACAAACCTAATTGAATCTTAAGCCTAATCCTCATTAAAACCCCAAGTAAATTGTAACATTACCTATCCTTAATTGTAATCTTATATTATATTTTATGATATTAAATATTTATATTATTTAGTATATTATATTATATTATATTAATATTCATTAAATATAATATATTAAATAATATAAATATTTAATTATATTTATTTTATATGAATCATCCTCCTATCTCTAAATTGCAATAATAGCATATAGTTCCTCCAACCTATCATCATGTACCTCCTCCCTTTCCCATGTAATAGGTGTACCTTCTAGGTGTTAAATGGTTCCATCTTGGTCTCCTCATTGATGCATTTCTATCCTTCCACATAAATTTATATATTATCAAAATATAGGTAATTTTAAGGTTATTGAATCTCTCTTAATTGCTAAAGAATCCATTATGATTGAGGATGGGTGGATTATTATCTAGGATCACATCTTAAAAATCCTATAGAGGTCATGCAGTATGTGTTTCTTAATACATATATTCCCATACAAACCTCTTTCCATGTATTATCAACTCTCCTATATAATAGACACCATACTAGATTTAAATTTCATATGATATATATGTACCCAAGTGTTTCCAATTGGAATTTCTATAATTATACTTTTATGGCATTCTAGATATTCATAATAGTTTTCATAAATCTACCAAATAGACCCATTCTTGACATTGAACCTACATAATTTTAGGTATGTCCAATGAAAGAAACTTTACCCATAACACTCTCACTTGCGCTCTCCTATCTTGTGGATATAACAGAATAAAGTTTTCTTCCAATGATTTAGAACCCTAATGATCATGTCTAATTGTCATAGAGAGTGATCATCCACTCTTCATAAACTTGTAGAAACCAAAAAGTTTTATATTATGTGTTCAAATAAGTGAAAACATTACAAAAAGCTCTACTAAATGGTGACAACAAAGGGTTTTTAAGGTAACCAAATTTCATTTTAAGGTCCTAAGACAAAATTAAAATGCTTTACTGTTGAGGGTTTAGATTTTACAGTTTAGGGTCTAGGGTTTAGCAAACTTAGGGTGAAGTTTGGGTGGCCCTTGGCATAATTTAGACTTGCAAGTTAGTGCCAATTGGAATCGATTGTAGGTGCTTAGATTTACGAATTGGCTAACTAAATTTGCAAACAAACATCAAGATAAAATTTATGAATTTTAACTATTCTTTAACATATTGTTTTCTAATCTAATTATAATTTAACATTGAAACTAAAGTTTAATATATATCATTTTTTCCATACAAAGCAAATAAAATTTAAAACATTTAAGCAATGCAAATGAATTTTTTAGCTCGAAATTACCTAGTTTTCAAATCAAAATGATTTGTTCGATTTCAATTTAGGGTTTTAAAAAAAAAAAATTGTTCCAATTCAATTTAGGGTTTCAATTTCTAAGCAATTAGGGTTTTTAATGCAATTTTTTTGTTTCAATTCAAACTAGGGTTTTCAAATTCAATTTTTTTCGTTTGATTTGAATTGAGGGTTTCAAAAAGCTTGATTAGGGTTTCTAAATGTAATTTTTTTATTTCATTTCAATTTCTATGGTTTTGAAATGCAATTTCTTTTGTTTTGTTTCAATTAGGGTTTTCAAATTCAATTTTTTTCATTTGATTTGAATTCAGGGTTTCAAAAAGCTTGATTAGGGTTTCTAAATGTAATTTTTTTATTTCATTCGATTTCTAGGGTTTTGAAATGCAATTTTTTTTGGTTTAATCGAACAATTTAGGTTTCAAAAGTTAAATTTTGTTTGTAAAACACAATTCAAGGTTCATTTTTTCAATTTTATTAAAAATCCTTTAGGTTTCATTGCATTTTTCATCTATTTTAAAAATTATTCATTTCTACTATAACAGTTAAAAAAATACTCAAAATGTGAAATAAATTAAAAAATAATGCTAAATTCACTTATTTTCTTCACAATTTCAATAAAAAATAGAAAAATGCAAAAAAATGGGATGTAGGCAGGTACCTGTAGCTGATTGTGGGGGTAGTAGTTGCCAGTACTTGGGGTCCCGTCTACTATGCAGTGAACTCTATTTATTTTTAAGAAAATAAATAGCAATATAAAACGGGATCCCGATTTCTACAAAACGGGATCCTGATTTGTAGAAATCAGGATCTCGTTTCGTGGTAATCGGGATCCCGTTTTGTGGCAATTGGGATCCCGTGCCTTTTCCATTGGTTCAGGATCCTATGGGAAACAGGATCCTGATTTTTAAAAAGTGGGATCCCGTTCCGTGTTAGGCTCGGGATCCTAAAGCAGAATGGGATCCCAACTTTTAAAAATTGGGATCCCGTTTTCTCAAATCCGATTTCAATTTTTTGGTTAAGGAAAAAAACTTCCACATTTTGTGGACTCAACTTTGTGCACTTACCCAACTCATCTCATCATTTAGGTTATCAATGAAAATCTCTATCTTTTCCTTTTTGAGCACAGGACGAGAATACCTTGCAAACAATCTCCATTTTTGCAAGAAATTGAGGAAGGACTCACCCTTTTTCTATTTCAAGTTGCAAATGTCTTTCATGGCGATATCATGTTGAATATTGTAAGAGTATTGAGTGAAAAATCTATTGACCAACTCTTCAAATGTGTTGATGGGGGGTGTAATATTTGAAAGCCATTCAAGGAAATTCCCTCCTAGACTTCATGGAAATAGTCTCATCAAATAAGTTTCCTCATGCGCAAATTCTAGACTCAGTTCAGAATTCCCTTACGTGGTCTAATGGATCAGTTGTACCATTGTATTTATCATACTTTGGAAATTCACTATGTTTAGGGAAAGGAATCATGTTGATGGATGGATTAAAGGGATAAGGACAAATGTCCTCCATCAAGTATCATTTTGAAGTTCCCCTTTGCATGTCTAGAACTTGTTGTTGAAGGTTTTTCATTTGGTGAGTTTAAGTAACCATTTGTTTTGTTTCCTTCTCAGACTTTAGGAGAGGTACTTTTAAGATGCTGATGTCAAAATCAAGGGGAAGTTTAGCTCCTTGATTGGCTAACATTAATAGGTATTTTTCCCCATCTTTTTCAAAAATATTTTCCAAAAACTTATGGAAATTAGGGTCTTGTTCTACTTGTCGGATATCGTCATCACTTATTTCTTCTCCTTGAGTGTTGTTGAGTCTAGGAATAGGGATTTCTTCTACATCAACCATGTTGCTAGGTATCTCACTATTTTGAGGTTCAATGTTGGAAGTTTCGATATCGAAAGCTTCACTACTCAAACTTCCTATGCTTTCTGTTTCAAAGTTGGGTGTTCCAAGTTCCTTGCCTTTGAGTCTCCTCTTTTGTGATCTTGTTCGGATGGGAATACAAGTGTTAGGGTTTAAACTAAGCTTTGATCTAGGTTTGAAATAGTGCCAAGGATTACAACTAAGTCAAATAGAATGAAAAATTATATTGATTATACCAAGTTTGATTTGATTTCGTGACATAGTTTTGTGATTACAGGATGACAAATCCCAAAGATGAAACTAGTTTTTGCATTCAAAGATGTGATAGGTAGTGATGATTTAGGTACCTTGAAATGTTTAGATCTAGGCTTAATTTGAAAAGTTGCACTTGTATAGGTTTGTTTTGACAACATTTAGGCTTCTAAGGTATCTAAGGAATGATCTTGGACTCGAAGTTTTGACTCAAGAGACGTAATTAAGGTACTCAAAACATTGAAAAAGTCTTGGATTTTGACAATAGTACATCATGTATAACTCTAGATTTTCTTTGCACGCTCTCTTGTAAAAATTGAAGGTTAAACTTTCTCTAAAGTCATAAAACATAGACAAACATTTTTTATGTTGTTTTGGACTAAGAGGTTTGATTTTTTGTTTTCTAATCTTGACCTTTCATGAAATCATCATGTAAACCACATATTCTAACCTTTTTTTTTTCTAAGGAATGTTGGAACACTACTAGAAGGACTAATTTTTTGAAGATGGATGGACCTAAGTTGCTGACTTGTCTACCTCAATGAATATAGTTCTGAATCAAAGTTTTCACTTTCAAAATGTAATGTTTTTTATGGTGTTTTGTTTGAGTTTCATTTTGAAGACACATCAAGTAGAATATACACTCCTAGGGTTGTGTAAGACTATATTCTTTTAGATCCCACGTGGGTTTTTCCCCAACCGCACTATCTTTAGCGATTAAATTCAAAAGCTTGGTTGCACGGGCTCCCCCTTACAGTGCACTCTCTTATCAAGCCAACCAAACTTCTAGTCCCCATGAAACTCCCATGGCGAACTGATCACCTCTACTAAAAATTGTGAGAATGTGGATGCCTTGGCAACAACCATTGCTGCACCAAAGAATAGATAAGGGATTTTGGAAAATCTACAACAAGGGTTTTAATGCAGACATTTTGTTTGTGGGGGATAATCCATACAGCAAGAGTCCCTTTCGATCCATCTCATTGGAATTATCCTCGTGATACTTGAACTTTCCTTAAGTATCCACATTTATATCCCGGTTGGAAGTCACTTGGCTTTAGCGTGTTACCGGTTGGGTCGTTCCCTTGGGTGATTACTTTTTCCCACAAGGAAATCCCTCTAGGATAAACAAGAGAAAGAAAGTATACCCATAATTTGATTGATCTTTATTTCACATGAATAAAGAGAGAACGCATGCCATATACTCCACTTACACTCGCACATAAACAAGAATGGGTCTAGCTTTTTGGATCACCTAGTCAAGGGGAGATCATATGCCTACCATTCATCACATACAAAAGACATGGTGTTCATTTTCCTTTGATTTAAGCTATGTTCCTAACTTAACCAAAAGGAAACATGATGTTCATTATCCCTTTACTTAAGCTACATTCCTATCTTAACTAACAAGTAAATAATGTCCAACCCCTGCAATATGTTAGTAGTTTATGTTTTGAGTCTTTGACAATGAATCTGGGAAAACCTGCAAATGCATAACACAGAATGTGAGTTTCTAATTTTGGTGACAACTGCAAGAGGTGCCAAAACAAAGACAAGAGGTGCCAAAATAGAGACAAGAGGTGCCAAAACTCTAAAAATAATGTAGAATGGTCTCAAAACAGGTGAAAAGGTTGCTGGAACAAGATGCAAGAGGCTCCAAAACTTTGACAAGAGGTGCCAAAATAGGTGCAAGAGGCACCAAAACTCTAAAAGTATCCTAGAATGGTCCCAAAACAGGTGAAAACAATCCTAGAACAACTTGCAAGAGGTGCCAAAACTCTGACAAGAGGCGCCAAAATAGGTGCAAGAAGCACCAAAACTCTAAAAGTGACCCACAATGGTCTCGAAACAGGTGAAAACAATCTTGGCACAACTTGCAAGAGGTGCCAAAACAGAGGCAAGAGGTGCCAAAACTCTCAGAACAGGTCAGAATGGTCTTAAAACAACTGAAAATGGTCTCTGCACTACTTGCAAGAGGCACCAAAATAGAGGCAAGAGGTTCCAAAACTCTAAAAATAGCCCAGAAATGCCTCGAAACAACTTAGAATTGCCTCCAAACTGGCACAAAACATTCCCAAGTCATAAACCTTGAACCTACAATCATGAAATCATCAAAAAGGTTAGTAATAAGTGAGGCAAAGGCCCCATGGTGGGCATCAATTTTTGCATGTGTCAAATGTGTAGAGTGAGTTATTCTAATGTCAACACAAACCTTAATGAGATGGTTTACATTCAAAGTTTGAAACAAGTAAAACTACTCTATTTCATAATACAATCAAAACTTTCAAATACATATCATTGTTCTCTATTTCTAGGGATTTATTAAATCGTTTGGCCCTCAAATTTCTATGGCCACAAAGGTTGTTAAAATGACTACCTAGAAAATGAGATTTGATGCTTAATATGCAAGCTAAGATGATTTCTATGTGTGAATGTGTGGTGGAAGGATTAGTGGTATGCAAATGTGTGCTGGAATGATTAGTGGCATGCTCCTAAATGAAACAAAATGATGGAAAGGATAATGGATGCAATGACAAATGAAGGATGATGTTGATGATAGATGAAGAAGTGGAGATGAGTGAGATGATATGCAACTATAGTGAACTATCCATGATTATGCATATGCTCAAATGCAACAAAAAAGAAAACTAACCTAAAATGTAACTATGGTGCAATGGAGATGATAAAATGTAACTATGAAGCAATTAATTAATCTAAGATGATAATGCAAAGTAACACATGATAAGAAAGCTAAGTATAAGACTCCATGAAAGCTCCAAGCTCCTACAAAAAACCTACATGGTAACAATGCTCAAAGTGTGGATGAAAAATAACATTATAACACTATTTCGATTTGTATCTCAAAATAGCATTATAACATTACTCAAAAGGTGGATGATAATGCAAAGGATAAGGGGTGTATTTATAGAGTTTTTCAAGAATTTTGTGAGGTCGCATCTATCAACAATTCAAATTCAAAGGAGACAAGATAGACAATGGAGATGAAAGGAATCAGGATGTTGTCCCCTTGACCAAGGGCAACATGCCATGTGTGTGAAGAGAATCCCTTGACCAATTGGCAGCATGCCAAATGTATGAGATTCTAAGTGTGTGAAACAAAGACCCATGTGCTCCAAATTTGTTGGAAGTGTGGGGAAATAAAGCCATGTTCTTTTTCTTATTGGTGGAAGTGTGTGAGGATAATTCTAATTAATAATTAGGCCTATTTATTTTCATGTGACCTTTATTAGGTGCCACATAAAAAATTTGTAGAAATGTGCTCTAATTCTTAATCAGGATTAGGGAAGATTAATCAAATAAACACGTTTAGGGTTTTTTTGTTTATTTAGTTTAGAGGAATGTGAATTAGGAGAATTAAAAGGAAAGTGAACAATATAAATAAAGTAAGACTTTATTTATATGTAGTTGAAGTATTAATCAAATAGGTTGTATTTAATTAATTGAATGCGGTGACTGTTTTCAAGTGTATACACCTACCAAATCCTTCCTAAACAACCTCAACAACAGCTCCTTTGCCTCCATCTTAGGAACTCGGTTGTCAAGAAGAGAAGCCAAGAACCACAAATAAATATGCACATTGTCCCTCCCATACTCCTTACACTCAAGATGGTTAATACTTCACTTCAACCTTTGGTCTGTAATCTCACGAAATGCAGCCTGCTTTGACTTTGCACACAGAGAAATTGGGGTGTTCGCTCCAAACCACAACAAGCCCTCCACCAAAACTTCTATGATGAACTTTGAATGCCCAACCATTGGTGTCCATAAACAACTCCAAAATCTAAGCAAAGGTGGCCAACCAACTCACCACCATTAACTAAGCATCAACACCAAGAAAACTCTACTATGCTACACAACCATCACCTCCACCCATTAATAGAGCCTGCAGTTGCCAAGAAATTCAATCATCGCACGAATGGGAAATTATTTCTAGGCAAGGCAAGGTGTCCTTGCACCAATGATTTCATCCTTCAACCCCTGCTTCGTATGTGCGGCCATCCTTAGAAAATGTGCTAAAATTTTTGACCATCATTACATGTACTCGCCTTGATTGATGTTACCAACCTTACACACTAATGTCCACCTTAACAAAATTCACCCCTACGAGGATGCCACTTAGCTCAATCCACCAAAATCACTCTGCCAATTTGGAGACCCGCCTCCTACCACCCACCAATTATTATTTAAATTTATATTATATAATCAATAAATATTATTTATAGTATATTAAACATATTATTATGTAACAAAATTATTACATAAATTTTATATTTATATAATTATCATTTTTTCTTGTAATTATATTATACTATCATTTTGATTTTATTTTTATATTGTTTGATATTTATAATTTCTTTATAATATTTAAAATTTGAATATATAATTGATTTTTATATGATATAATTAAATTAAAATTAAAAATTATTAATTTTAATATAAATACACATAGCTATCTTTTGTTCCATTAAGTTAGAATATAGACATGCATTATCTTACAATGATTAATATATTATTTACATAATTTTAATAAAAAATAACATTAATGTGACATTTTTAAATGATTATGTTATTATTATAATTAACAAAACTTACATTTATTTTTTATTAAATCTAAAATACTATAAAGGAGAGTACTAGCCACTATGTGGCACTTGTTTCTTTCTATAAAATCAAGGCTTTTAACTATATTTATTTAGTATAGAAGTATGGACTGAAGAAAATATCAATATAATATAGTAGAAAGAAGATAAGGGAGAGTACAACCATTACAAACAAAAAGTTATCTTAGATTAATTAAGGAAGTGGCGCTATTTTGGAAGATGGTACGTGTTGTATAAAAAATATAATTAATCAAATAATAATTGAGAGATATATTGAGATGTGAATACTTTTAATTAAATATATTTAAGATATTTATAATAGTTTAAAGTTTATAAAATATTTACGCTGAAGGCGATACCTATTTGAAGAAGCTTGAGCTAAGATGTGCCATCAACGGCTGGTATCATCTACTGGACCATGCAATACGATTGAACTGGTTTCATCCATTGATTTTTCTCTTTCATCTCTAGTAGTTTTTAATGATCAATATCGTCTGGGTATTGTGCAAGACGATTGAATGTATGATTGAATGTATTTGCATCCTTCATTTTTGTCAGTGTGTTCCAGAAAAGAGTTGCAGAATGTCACCGAATGTTATCCTCTACATATGACGATACTGCCTTTTAGAAATTTTTAGCACTTATGAACGAAATTGTATGGATACATATTGAAAACTGACTTGAGAAGAGATTCACAAGATTATCACAGAATATACATGTCTTTGTAAATGTGGATCCCAAACATAAGTCATCTAGAAATTTTTGCCCCGAATCCATATGTTGCTTTTGAACGCATCAGAATACGCACACCTTGAATCTTCGTAATCATGGACACTAGATATCTACCTCTTTTGTTTTATGTAATGGAATGGATTTAACCATCATTTGCAATCTGGTTAAGGGGGGATTTTTCATTTTTTTGGGGGAAAACAGATTTTGGATTTTGATTTCGTGTTTAAAAATTCTGATGTGGAGAGGCAGTGAACTTTTAGTTTGAGTTTTTGTACTCTTAAGACTTGTGTTGAAGTCTGCTGGTAAATGTTTGACCCCTATGGTTACATTGTTCTTTGTATTCAAATCAACAAAAAATTTAGGTCCTAATATGTAGTTAAGTTGGAAGTCATTTGGTATCTTGGATCTCTGTTGAACCACTAAAATCAAGTCAAATTTTCATAGATTTTCTTTCTCAAGTTTTATCTCCTTGGTCAAATATTAGAGTCACAATTGCCCTAGTAGACATGCATGAAAAAATTTGAAGCATTAACAAGGCATGTGAACTGTTTGAAAGAATGCCTGAAAAAGATGTCAATCTCATGGATTGCAATGATTGCAGGATATGTACAAAATGGATTTGTTGAAAAGGCTTTAGAAACTTTCAAGCAAATGCAATTGGCAAGCGTAAAGAGAAATTGCACAACCTTCGCTAGTTTCCTCCCTACCTGTGCCAAAATGGGAGTTTTGGAACAGGGTATGGACATCCATCAAAGCATCATGAAAGGAAGATTATTTTAGAAATTATAGCTCAAAATGCTTTGTCAAACATGTATACAAAATGTGGAAGCATAGAAAAGGCATGTGAACTGTTTGACAGAATGCCTATGACAATTTCCAGAGATAGGTAGTAATGGGGGACTAAAAGTTTTCAGCAGTTCTAGAGTACTTATGTATGGTTTAGCTCTAAGCTTATTTTTCCAGCACCCATTACCTTTTTCTTATTCAAACCATTTTTTTTTATAATGGACGTCTAAAAAAGAATTAAAAACAAAGTTTATATTTTGTGGATAACAATATTTTGCCACGGGTACTATATTTAGCACAACTTTAAATGGAAATTACAAAACAATTGTAGAGCTTGAAGGGTATATAGGGCTACTCTATATTACAAATAGTCCAAACTTCAAAACATTTCTTTCATAACGCTTTAGTATGTTACAACTATCCGTTCTTTTCAATCCTCGGTTGAACAGAATGTTAATCCTTTTATAATCAAACCTCAAAAAGATGAGACTCAATATCCAATATGTACAAGAACAAAAATAATATCATGGATAGCTCACAAGAAGTGAGATTGATCCGTATTATATATAGATGTAATTACAGTTCTAAAATGCTAAATAAAATTGATACAAGATTTATGGCCCAACTTCATGGTTTCTTGGTATGGTTTACTGTGGCACAAAACTCAGAAGTGAAACTCCATATAGTATGAAATAACAATCTATTTTGGGCCACTGCATCACAAAGCTCATGCTCAACAAAAAAAACTTTGTTTGTAATATTGCCTCTTGACCTCAAAAAATGATTTTGGTTTAGTAATTTTGCATCATCATACTTGGCTGGAGTGTCCAGGTAAAACAACAATGAAGGAATTTCCTTCATGTCTTCAAGAGATATTCATGCCTTTTGAAATTTTCCCACTTGCTCTGGTGCATTAGGTGTTGCTGGCCTTGAAGATGTTGCTAGCCTTGAACATGAATTACACAAACTTTCGAACCCTTGAAAAGGGCTGCAAGCAATTCAAGCAATAAAAACATTAGAAAGAACACTCGAGTTCTTTAAAACAATTTGTCCTTCAGATAGGGATGAAAAGCCAAAAACAAAAAGGCATTCATCTTGCATAATATTTTGAACAATAGGACGGAAACAAATTGCAGAAACTTCTTTTGATTCTCATGAAAAATTTGTTGTTTTTTTCTCACAATGAGGGACAAGTTTGTTCACCCAAGTGGAAAATAGTTTCATTGTTCACAACAATGGTAAGAGAGAGCTTGGGAAACGGAAAGAAATCACTTGGAAGATTACAAGATATGCACAAAATAGATTTTTTTTAAAAGCTTTAGAAACTTTCAAGCAAATGTGATTAGCAGGTGTAAAGCCAAATTCCACAACTATGTCAAAATAGGAGCATTGGTGCATGGTATGGACATCCATCAAAGCATAAATAATAGAGGAATTTTATCAGATGTTGCAGTTGCAACTATCCTGGAACTGTTTGACAATATGCACCAAAGAGATGTCATCTCATGGAACACAATGATTGCAGGATATGCACAACATGGATTTTACAAAGATGCTCTCAAAATATTTGAATTAATGAAGCACTCTGCATATCCTGATAGTGTAGGCTTTGTTTGTGTTCTATATGCATGCAGCCATGCAGGTTTAGTGGATGAGGGTTGTACATACTTCAATCACATGAGTAACCCTTATTGTATTACACTTACAGTTAATCATTATGCTTGCATGGTTGACCTTCTTGCTCAGGTTGAGTATCTTGAAGACACTACACTTTATCATTGAGACACCAGCTAAACTTGTGGTGGTTGCATGGATGCATTTTTTTGGGTCCCTATAGATCACATATGAATATAGGCTTAGGAGTATTTACAACAACAATGCTTTTTGTTTTGGATCCTAAAAATGCTGCGACATATAGTTCTCTCAAACATCTATGTAGACATGGTCAGGTGGGGTGAGGTTCAAATGGCAAGGAAATTGATGAAAGATCGAGAAATTAAAAATATCCCTGGATGTAGTTGGATTGAAGGCCACAAAATGGTACATGATTTTTGTGTAGGAGATGAATCACATCCACAAACACAAGAGATCTTTGCAAAGTTGGAGAAATTGGACTTGGGAGATGAAGGCAACAGGGCAGATTCAAGGCATTTACTTAATGCTATGAAAGAGGAGGAAAAATAATTATTTCTCTGCCACCATAGCAAAAGGTTGGCAATTGTATTTGGTTTGTTTTTTATTTGGTTGGTTTGTATTTGGTTTGTTAAACAACCCCCTAGAAAAATTATTATAGTTGTTAAGAACCTTTGAGTATGCATTGATTGCCACACTGCAACAGAATTTATCTCCAAGATAATTGCAAGAGAAATTGTTGTGAGAGATGCAAACCGTTACCATCATTTTAAATAGGGATAATGTTCTTGCAGAGATACCTTGTTTTGGGTTTATCTCATTTTTTTTGAATGGGGTTCTCATTGTTGTTGCCTCGCAAATCATTTGATTAAGTTGAAACCTTGTCATGATGTAAGTTTTTCTTTGGAGTTGTATTTGTGAAGTGTTTTGAATCCTAAATTTTTTAGTTTTATGGTTTGAGTTATATGGTATACTTTGTGACAAAAGTGCATATTCTTGTTGGTGTAATTAATTATTTAATTACACTTTATATAAGTTTACTTAGGCATTATTTAATTCCTCTCTAGTGATCCCACAATAATGGGTTACAATTTTTGGCCAAACTTGACATTAAAATCAGGATTTTTCACCAGACATTCACTTTCTTACACCTATAGCAGCTAAACCATTAAGGTTTTGAAGATGAATCAAACTAGTTATTTGTTAGATATTTTGTGTAGATTCTAATTATATTTTTTAAAATTAAAAATAAATTGTGAATCATTTTATGTAATTTTTAATAACTTATTTTTTCTACTAATCAGCATTTTTAAAAAGTGATGTTCACTTCGGCGCACATAACTCTTTTTATAGCTAGGATACAATTTTTATTTTTAAAATGAAATTTTTTCACACCAATATCTAGGGGATGGATATTTTTTCATAATTTTTTGTTACATATTTTTTTTTTAATTAATTTTCCAAGTCAGCGTAATTATAATTTGGATAGAGGTGTACTTCGACATGCATAACTTTTTTTGTATTCATTTGAATTAACTTATTATTTTTTCGTTGGAATAAGGACATCAATACATATGGAACATGTATTTTTTAGAATTTTTTTTCTCTATTTTTCTATTTTTTCATATGTGTGAAATAAAGAACTTGATGTTCATTGAAAATCCTAAATTCACAAGAAATAAGAAATAAATATAATAATAAAATTAAAAATATTTAAAATTATACTTTTTAGGAAGCTTATAATAAGGGCTTCAAGCTTACAAATCATAAATTTTAAATGAATTCATTTGATCACTCAAGAGGTAAATCAAAAGTGGTTTTTTATCAGCATTTTGATAGGTGTAGAGGAGACTCGATTATAGGTATGGTTTAAATCTAACAAGGTTCTATCCAAGGGGGTTTGATCTAAGGGGGTTTGATCAATCCCTCTTTAATTAAAATAATTTAAATGAAACCTTTAAAGTCATAAATCATTGTATTTTCTAAAAATATGTGATTTCAGGCAAAAATCAGGATGTCCCAAAAAGTGTAACCCATTTTTGTGGCAATAGGTTATTAATATTATTCTTATCTCTCAAAATAGGATTGGGGTTGTGCATGTCTTGCTTTTTACATGATTTCTTTTTTGAATTCTTTTGTATTATTTGTAAAACAATTTCTTTCAATAATCATAATTTTGGTTTTAGCTTGCACAACTTTGGCTCTGAGGGTTTACAGAACTTCTTGTTTTGTTCTAAATATCTATTGCATGTGACAGGTAATTGCTTGCAGGTGATTCTTAGGGACTGTGAAGTTGGTTTTTCAACTTCTACATCATATCAGAGCTCCAGACTTGTTGCATGTTCGTGTTTTGAAGATATTCTCTCACAGCATCTTTTTGTGTGCAAGAGTTTGAAGCCATTTTTCATTTTTGCTTTAGAAATCCAGCTTCCACTCAGTTGTAGGAAAAATAATTTTTGGGTTTTGTAGCCAAGGTCAAAATTTGAACTGGGTATCTTTTAGATTTTTGATATCTTGCACGGATCTAGAGAAAATTGCTATACAAAAATTGGCGTGCATCATTTTTCTCTTAGCTGAAGGTTTCAAAAAATTATTTTTTTATTTTTGCTTCCTAGAACAAAAAAATATTTGTGGGTTTTGTTCTTAGCTTCAAAATATTTATGGGTTTCTATTTTTGTCCACTCATTGTGAACAGATATTGTAGAAATTAAATCAAAAGTAAATTTTTTTTAATAGAAAACCCATTCCCTATAGGCTAAATTAAGTTTTTTGAAAAATTCATAACTTTTGGCCATGGTGTCAAATTTTCGCAAACGAGATATCATCAGAAATCTGGTTCCAACCTCTATAGAGATTTGAGGTCCTTTTTCATCATGGAGGTAGATGTGAACATTAGGTTGTGCATGCACTCGTTTTTGTTTTTATGCACTTGGTTTACATTTTCTCTTTAGTTTATGCATTCTCTCCTTTTACAATAATTGGGTATTGTAATAAATGAATTGAGATAAAGTTCCATCAGGGGGGTTTGTTGCATAATAATCTAATTAGTGTGCATACACTTTGATCTCCATCTCCATTTTGTTTTGATGATAACTCGCATGGGTTATCTGGTTTCTTAGTTTCTTTTGGCCATGTAATACCCCTTTGTTTTGCTTTCTGGTTGGACAGTATGTCCTTGTTTGCTTGGATGTGCTTTTTTGGTTTTCAAGATACTTTATCATATGTGTGTTATTTGATCGCTGTTTATAGAGCGATAGTCTGTTTGTGTGATGAGATGTATCTTATCTGATGCCTTATTTGACATGTTTTAATTTGGTGTAATGATGATTAGTTATTGAAACACATTATTGCATGAGATATTTGTTTATGATGGAACTGTCAGTCTATGATGAGTGTATTCGTGAAGGGGACAAGATTGCATCACTCGCTTGTGAGTGCCCTACAATTCCGCGATTTCCTCTTCACGGTGTGTTTATTATGTTATATATATGCAGGTTCGATATGCTCTTTGTTTGCAAGTTGACAGGTACAGGGCATCGACTCCACCTGATTTTACAGGTTTGAGCGTGTCCATTGGCCAACGGTATTCGATTGAGAGATAGTAGCTAGGTTTTCCGTGCCAAGTCATCACCCTAGTCATAGTGTGTCATCGGGTTGTAGTCAGGTTTAATTATTTTAATGTTGTCCTTTTCACCTTGGCTTTTATTTAATTTCAAATTATAAAGGTTATTAAATGGCAGGTGTAGTTAAAATGATGATTAAATATATCTAGTTGCAATGTTAAAATATTATTTATTTTATTGATTAATTTGATTTAATTAATAAAATTAGATTTAGTTTATTGATTATTAGGTTAATGGTGATAAATTAAATAAAGTTAGTTGTTTTGGCATTATTAGATATTAAGATTTAAATTAAAATAAAAATGGAAATCATTTTTAGATATTTAGAGTTAAATTAAAATTAAAATTAAAATATGTTTTAAATTGCACTTTTTGGAAATTATAGATAAAATAAATTCTTTACAAAAATTTGAATTCTTTTGTTAAAAAGAAATGCATGAAATGCATGAAATTTCAATTGGAAAGTAAATTTGTTTTAAATTTTAAAAGAAATGGAAATATCCCCAAAATTGCAATAAATTTGGTGGATGAGATATTTTAGGGGTTTGACTAAATTTAGGGAAAACTCTATTTGAGCAAATTCAATTTCATATATTTTTGAGAATTTTTCAATTTGGTAGAGAGTTTTGTTGTGGCTTTGTGTGGATTTGAAGAAGAAGGTTGAAATTTCTTGGGTGGGTTGGAAAAAGATTGGGAAGCACCATTTGAATCCTTCAAGCTTTGGAGAAAAAAAAAACCAAGTTCTTTGTTTGATTATGTTTTTCCTTTTGAAAGAGTTTTCAAATTTTAATTATGCTATAGGAAAAATTTTAAGTTCTGGTTGAATTGCAAGAAAACCCATGTAAATTTGTTTTAAAACTTGCAAACTTCTATTGAAATTAGGGGAAAGAGAACAAAACAAGAATCACACAATGGAAAAATTGAAAGAAAACCAAAAGAAAATTTCTTTCCAAACTAAAAACTTAACCCAAAAGTTGTGTTGACAAATTTATTTTTGTTGCAAAATTTTGTTGTGCAACTACACAGTTTGGCTGAAAATGGAGATTTTAGTTATATATTTATATATATACATACAAGTATATTTTATAAATATACTGGTTTTTATTATTCTGGAAAAAGAAAATTTCGATTTCAAGAATTTTACATAGGAAATTTTTCCTATACAGGGCTTGCCCTATTTTTTTTTAATTGTATTTTAGTGGAAGTTTGTTTTTGTTATAAATTTTTTTTTTCAAAAATAAAATTTTATTTTTATAGAGAAGGGGAGGGGAGGGGCTATAACCCTGCTCCCACAGCACCCATGGGAACACAACGCACCCCATATGGGGGGGTTGCGTGGCAACCTGCCTCTCCCTTTTGGGAGGGGCCCGCGGCCACCAAGGTTGCTTTATTTATTTTAAAAAAATTAAGATTGTTTTTTATATATTATTTTAATATTATAAATATATACATTGTAATATATATATATATCATATATTATATATATTATATTATATATAATATATATATCATATATTATATATATTATATTATATATAATATACATATATATATTATATGTATATATATAACTTATTTTAATATTTAAATAATTTTTTTATAATTAATTATTTATATATATAATTTATATATTATATTATGTGTATATAAAGTGTGCATATATTGCATATATATATAATGTATATATGCATTATGTATTTTTAAATAATTTAATTAGTTGAGTTTAAATGGATTATTTAAGTAATAGTTATATAATTATATATATATGGATATACACTAGATGTATATATTTTATATACATATTTAATATATAGGTGTATTCAAATAAGGATAAAATTTAAGTTGATTATTTTTAGCGTAGTTGAAACAAAGATTGATTTATTTTAATCAAATGATTTTATCTAGGAAGTTGATTCGATTATTTTGTATGAATGAGAAAACTGAATTAAATTATTAGTGTTAATTTCTTAATGTTGCCAATACCATTTTATATGCTTTTGAGTATTTGCAAATGAGGTGTTATTGGGTGAATTAAATTTAGAAAATCCTAACAATAGTTTAGTTATAATTGTGCTTGAGTTAGAAGGTGTATGTAAGTTTTTTATTTTAAAATTAGTGCTATTGTATTTTGGAAATTAAGGTTAGTGCAATGATTAAATATTTGTTAAGGGTTAGGGTTGTAATTGAAATGAATATGGTTAATGTGTTTACGACTTGTTTGATTTGATGGAATCTTAAAGTTCTTGTAAAGGATTTGTTAAATGTCAGGATTATGTACGTGGTTAAGTTATATGGATTATATTTAGAGCAAAATTGATGATATTAAATATGTGTAAAGAAAAGGGTTATTTTATTATGATGTGGTTATAATGGGTAGAATGTTATTTAAAAGTTCTTGTATTCCATTGCCTTAAATGGGGAATGGGGAATGATGTTTGTTGTCCACATTGCAAGGAATAGATAAGGTTCATAAAAATTACATTGTTTAGAACTTATATGAATAGTTAAAAGATTAAGTATATGAGGTATATATGGACTTTGGTTCTTGTTTTATGAGAAAAGACCATTAAGTTGAAAGGCATCTTTAGTTAATTAAATAACGTGTATTTTTATGATTGTTGATTTAAGTGAATTCTTGTTGGTATTGTATGGAAAATATTGTTATGATTGTAAATTTATGAGTGTACTTTGGTAGTACTAAGTTTTGCTTCCAGAGGCTAGGGAACTCTTTGATTGAGTTGTTTGTTCTATTTGGAGTGATTTGTTTATGTAAGTCTTCCAAATGGGGTTTTCATTTAATTGTGTGGGTTGTCGTAATATGTTAGTCAACCATTGTATTGCCTTGGGTAGGGCGTATAGTTGTATCTGGTAGTTTTACCCAGTTTTTACGAACGGGGATGGTTTGTACCTCCTTTGGAAGGAGTGGTTTATGTGTTTATTGCCTCCAGTGTTTGGAGAGGGTTTTGACTTTTGTTGCCTCCTATGTTGGAGTGGATTTTCATTTTATGTTCCTCCTAGAGTTGGAGTAGTTTTATCTTGTTGGTTTGCACTTGGGATTCCCTTGGTGATTGGTTTTGTTTGGTATGTTGTCAAGTAGAAGAGTGGCTTCTATTAGGGGCCAGTGCCCAAAGAGGTAAACTGGGAAACCTTCAAAGGTGGTTTAATCAAGTGATAACTAAAACAATATACTTAGAAGTTAGGTAGTTTTTCACATTAATTAAGATAATTGAGCCTCACTCATGGACGCAAGGGCTTGTATAGACTTGGGATGAGACGAGAAAGCCTAGAATGGCAAGGTTATCTATCTTGTCCTTACAAGAGGTATTTGATTCTGTATGAGTGAGTATGGGTGTCGAGATTCAGTAGAGGCCACCAGGACAACTCATAGTGGGGGCTGGAGCCTAGGAAGATTCCCAGAGGATATCCCATGACAAGCTGTGTGATGACACTCTTTCTACGATAACAGTTGGTATTTAGTTGTATGTGTATGGTCTTCTTATCATACTTGATCTGTTTTATTTCTGGAAGCAATGTGACCTATGTCAATGATGTTGGAGTTGTACTTATGTTATCCATATGGATGTATGGTTCATGTGTTTAGTTGTGTCAGTGTGAGTTAGGCTGTGTCTAGGGGTGGATGGTCTTGTCTAGAATTCATTTTTACTATCTCCTAACACGGGGGGTGAGCCTTCGGGTATCACATGGTTGGGTGGAACATGCACCTTAATCTGTTGGTTTGTCTTCTTGTTCGTGTGAACAAGGTTTCTAGTTGGAGAGCTCATGGGATCCAGTACCTTCATGCTTTATTCTTTCAGTTATTAATGTAATTTATTACCCCTCTTTGTATCGAGATGGAAGCTATAATTTGTAACCTTGTTTATTGGATTTACCTCATTCGGGGAATGAGTGTTGTAATTGTATTGTAAATTTATTGTTATTTGAAAACATGTGGTATCTCTTTTGCTTTGATGTAATTTATCATGTATGGAATGTATGCATTCTTAATTTGTTAAGTAATAAATGTTATGTTTTAATTCATGTATCTAGTGTGGGTTTAAGTAAACTCAGTCTCATAACCTTAGGGGTTGTTGGCAATGGGTAGTGAACTTGCATGTTATTTGTACTTAAAAAAGAAAAAATTATTGTGTTTGTGTTGTTAATTGCAACTTCCCTTAGGGTTGTGTGGCGGGGTGTTACAAGCCACATTCTTTCTCTAGCTTGACACATATCAGATTCATCAGTTCACACTTCAAGTTGGGATTTCATGGTTATTGATCCGCATTGGTTTAGATCCTTCTTAGTTTGAGGGCCATGTTTTTATAGTTAATGTTGCAGAGTCTTTATGGTACTTGTTCCCATGGAAGAGTTTTAGTCATAGTTTGGCATCGGCATCGAGATACATGATTTCCAGATTCTGTCATCATCTCATCTACTGTTATTTCACAGATTCCAGACTTATTCCAGTTTGTGAGTTTTCCAATGTTCTATGCCATCGGTTCTGCTATCACATTATGATTCTATTTTTGGTTTCTTGTAGACAGAAGTATCATTCTTTGCTTGTCAGATTGCGGTTCCAATGTTACTCGATAGTGTCCTTCCAGTGCTTCTTTGTAGCAGTCATCTCATTGTAGGGGGAGTTTTGTCCCACTGGGTTTTCCTTCTCTACCTCATCATTGCATTTGTAAATGAGTGGCACCTGATCTGCATTTGTAAATGAGTACCTGATCAGGCCTTGTTGCCGAGACTCATCTTTGCATAATAATTTGCTTCTCCCTAAGTTGCACTTATGGGGGGGTGTTGGTGTAATTAAATATTTAATTACACTTTACATAAGTTTATTTAGGAATTATTTAATTTCTAGGTTATAGGTTATTATCCTTATCTAGTTGAGTTGTCTTTTTGCTCAAAATAGGATTGGGGTTGTGCATGTCTTGCTTTTTGCATGATTTCCTTTTTGAAAGTTTTTGTAGTATTTGTAAAACAATTTCTTTCAATAATCATAATTCTGGTTTTAGCTTGCACAACTTTGGCTCTGAGGGTTTACATAACTTCTCTTGTTTTGTTTTGAATATCTGTTGCATGTGATAGGTAATTGCTTGCAGGTGATTCTTGTGGACTGTGAAGTTGGTTTTTCAACTTCTACAATTCTTTGTTCGACTTGTTATAGAGTGTTTATGTTTTGGATTTGAAGGTTTGCTTCTACAAAATCTTTTAGCAATGTTACTAATCAATTTATTGAATGATATTGTGTAGTTTTGAGAATGTCTAGATGGAGTGGAAGGAATTTTTTTTCAACAAGACAGGAATCCATGGGGTAGGAGTCAAGGATGCCAAGGTTTTGAATATTCAAGAGGATCTAATAAATATCCTTTTTAGGGATAAAGGGGACTGAAACACTCTTGGTTTAGAGGACACCCCCTACCCTCTACTTTCCCACTTAACCCTAATGTGAAGATTGGCTTAGGGAGGGATGCATGAGTTTCACTTCACTTTGAGCCTCAAATTGGAACATAATTAATTTGGCCTCTCGAGGTGGCTTGAATACCTTGGACAATCTGAGGCCTATGCAAATTAACTCAATAGTTCCTAGGGGAGATGGGCCTATAAAGGAGCACCCTAACTTCACGTTTCTTAAAATCCTGTGTAGAAATTTCAAACCACTTCCAATTCTATATAACAATTTTTTTGGCAACTTATGTGCTTCTATATTTCGTTTTAGGCCCACATCATCAAATATGATGTCACATCAACATGCTTTTTATTGAGGTATCCAAAAAGGGCCTAAAAAAAGTGAGACTGATAGTGGTGCACTAAGTCATGTTTTATTGGTGAGTTGATGTGGCATCACATGATTTGTCACTTTGCATACTTTATGGATAAAAAGTGTTTTACAGTTGGATATTAAGATGCTCCACTATGGGGTCCACTGAGGACTACTTTTATCCCCACTATTGAACCCTGCTCCATTATGGGCCCCTCTAACCTACTTCCTAGCATTCTACTTGGGCACAAAGTAAAACCTTTGCTCCAAGATTACCTTTGCAACTACTACATGAAATGTTTTAGTTGTTAGGATGTTAAACTTGAGATGATTTATTGTCTACTTTTAATACAATGGTCACCCTTGTTTAACATTACCCCACACAAAATGATTGTCATGCTCAAACTTCCATTCCTACAACTCTATCCTCATCTGAACAAACTTGGTCCTCATTTATCAATCTTGTCATTACTAGAAGGCAGATGATTTTATTTTATTTTAATTAATAAAAAATTTACATTGTAGAAACTTCATTATATCCACAATAATATATGTATGCTATTTTGAACATCACAATATACTAGTATTTATTTGAATTTATCTCACAAACAATATCATTTGCTAAATGGATAACAAATTCGTCTCATGTAATACACAAATGAATGCAATAAATAGATATTTTTTCTCTAATTGATCTTCTAATATAAGATTATTTTAATAACAATATCTAATATAAACATATAAATAATTTATATCTTTCAGATTGATACATTATTTATATATTATATAATTAAAATATAATTAATATATATATATATATATAATAGAATTAAAGAGCACATATAAATAAATTAATTAACTATTAATTTTAGATTTAATTTATACTATCTAAAATTATATTAAATACTAATTATAATAATTCTATATTTATATTTAATTTTTTTTAATTATAGATTTCAATATATAATAATACTAGCAATTGCACCTTAGTGTGCAATGGGTACACCGAAGAGTTGTGGAAGGTCATTAGGATTATTTAATTTTTTTAAAATCCTTCAATTTATTTTTTCTTCCCCCTTTACCATTCTTTCCTTAGGCTAACAAGATCAAATTTATAATACCATTATAATGATTTCAATATTTTTTTATAAAACAGATTACTACTTTTTGATCACCAAGATTAAATGAGGGTGAAGTGAGTGTGTATTGGACACACAAGCACACACAACAATAACAACAACCTCACAAAGTTTAATAATAGATTACTCGAACAATATAAATAAGTTGAAGCTGAATACATATATGCAAATATGCCATAATATTATCAAATAAACAAAATATAAATATGAATCAAATCGGCTATTTCCAAATAGAAATCCTTGTATGAATATTAAAATTAAAATTTTAGACATAAATATAACCTCTATATGAGATTGCTCTTAAAATTAATATTTCAAGTGTCTTGGATTTACCAGAATTTTTAAAATAAAAACCCATACCCTTATATTATTTATCATATATATTATTTGTTTCTACCAAACCATGACCTTTTATAAATATATTTTTACATCCCTAAAGAGAAAATTAAAATAAAACCTACATAAACTAAGTCACCAAAAAAGCATTAGAATGTGGAGTTATATTTGTAGAGTGAAGAGAAGAATATTATTTGCTTAATACTCCACAGATTTAAATGTTAGTTTGTTATCTAGTCATGCTTATCTAAAAACTATATTACACAAAATTTTAAGTAGAGGCTTGATGCCCTGATCATACCATTTTTGAAGCTTGCTATTAATGGTACATTATTATTTGGAGATCTAGTAGTTCAATTTTCCCATATAACAATTACATACAATTTTTCCTTGAACAAGAATAGAACTTTTAACAAGGACAGATATTTCCTGTCATGGCTTGCAAGCCCTCGAGTGACTATAGACCTAAATATCCAAGAACAATGAGGCCATATACTATAGCAAAAAAAATCTATAATATGCTGTAAAAAATATTAAAGCATTTTGGTTAAATGCATAGGAGAATCTGATACCTTATTTGCACATTCAGCATTCATAACCATGTTTTGACCACCAACAGTTAAAAATCTTTAAACCAAGCATCATTGACAATTATCTTCAATTAACAAAAAAAAATGCACATTTGAAAAAGCGTCTGTATACAACTGAGAATTTAATGGCATGATACATCATATCCAAAATCAATTAGAACTTGATTTAGAGAAAAAGGTGAAAAAATCTAGCATTGGGACTACATGAAGCATTTGAACAAAATGTTGCAGAGCTTCCTCACCGTACCCATTTTGGGCATATCTTGCAATCATTGTATTCCATGAGACAACATCTGCTTTGGGGATTGTTTCATACACTTTTATAAAACTCTCTACACATCCACACTTGGCATACATTGTGAGTGGAGAAGCTCGTACAGATTTATTTGATTAGAATGCAACTTTGATTAACAGTGCATGAACCTAGTTTCCTGAATCCAAAGCTTCCTGGTTGGGGAGACTGTTAATTGTGAATTGGTTTAGCTTCACATGTGCTAACTGCATTTTTTTAAGAAGTAGAAAAACCTCCTTAATGCATTGGTGTTAAGCATATGCAGCAATCATCGCATTCCATGAGATACATGCAATGAAACATTTTCCTAGCCCCAAGAATAATCTGACATTAAGAAATTTATTATTTGGCATAAAAACTGGTTAAGAGCAAATTTGTGAATCCATGATGGCAATAAGGCTATCTTGAAGTAAGTAGTTGGTGCTTGGCAGACGGAAGTTGTGATAGCAAGGCCAGTATTAAGAAGATGAAAAGAGAGAGTTGTCAACTCCATTGAAGAGCAACAGTGGCCTGGCTAGCACACAATCCATTTACCAACCACTTTCTCCTCGTATAGCTTAATTATTATGACTTTTGAGGTAGCATGCTCAGTGAATGGTTGGTAATGGGTCCAAGATGTTAATTAAAACAAATGAAAAATAAAAAAGATGAAAAAATAATGAAATAGTCAACAAAAACTCATAGAAATCTGAAAATTGTATTCTTAATGAAAATTAGGAATCCTAAAACAGAGATATCATCAATTCTTGTTCAATTGGAGATTTATGTAAAAACTGGGTATAAGTGCATATCACAAGCACCATCCAAAATTACGTTTTCCTGATCCAGCATATTATGGAGGAAGTGTAGTTAGTATCTAAGTCACCGCATTCGCCGAATTTTTGGCTTCAAATTCAAAATTCGGCGAATGTGAAAAAAATGTATGATATTCGTTGAAATTCGAAGATATTCGTACGGACGTAGCACCCAAGTATAAAGCATAAAATTTAAGGTTTTTTTTTGAGATTTTTTAATAAATGTGTTGCATCCCTTTCTAAAGACAGGTTATTTTTTTACGAAGTTATAGTCTAGAAAAAGGCGACAGGTGATTGAGCAGCTCGTGGTCGTGGTCGTGGTCGTGGTCGTCAAGCTCTACAGAAGGCAAGTGCAAAGTGCAAAGGAAGCTAAACTTGTAGAGTGTAGAAGCCCGTCCCAAACTACATTCCATGTCGTCGGCCGACCTCCTATCCGCAGGTCCATGCCATCAGCCGACCTTCAATCCGCAACTCCATACCGTCATAGAATATGACCTATCGAATTAAAATTAAAATTAAAAGTTCTATTTTCAAAGTTCGAATTAAAATATAGGTTTTGTTTTATTTTTAAAAGTTATATTTTAAAGTTATATTTTTATGTTTTAAATTTAAATTAGATTTTCTATAATTTTTAAAATAAAATTAAATATTTTTTAATGTTTAGTTACAAATAAAAAAATATATGTTTATATAAATGCCTTTAAAATGAAATTTATTGATTATTTTATTTTAATTATAAAAATAAAATTTATTGATTATTTTAAACTATTTAGACAATTGTATGGATATATTACTTATATTTATAAAAATAAATAAATAAATTACGTAGGAAAATTTAATCCGAATTTTATACTTTTCAAATTTTTTCCTTGTCGAATTTCATCCAAATTTCAATGTTGTCGAATTCGAATTCGAATTCGAACCTGGTGACTTAGGTTAGTATGATTTTGGAGTCTATAACCAAACTTTATGTAAATCAAGGAATTATGATCCAAAATTAAGTCTAAATCCCAAGAGGATATTTCGTGGCAACCAAAAAGCAATTAACATCTACGGAAAGACTTTGCAATTTAAAAAAAAAATGTGATGCAAGCAAATTCCAAATCCCAAGTTATCGAGGATGAGATCTGATGCTTTCCCATTAATGTTCCACTATCTACCACAGGTTAAGCTTATTAAAAACCCCTGTCTCTATTTTCTTAGTGATTGCAATGACACTTGCTTTCTCTACATACAACATTTATCCATTTGCAAATGATTAAATTGAAACCCCACTATTTTGAATTATGATCAACTCTTTGTCAAAGCGACTATGCTGAGCTGGGAGAAATTTAGCCGGGGTTGTGATGGTGAACCATAGTTCAAAAATTCAGACTTGGCTAAAACTTGGCAGCCCAGCCTTTGACTCAAACTTGGAGGTGGCAAAAAACTCGTCGAGACTCCAAAAATAGCATAAATTACATGAATTCCCAAAATAATCTTAAATGATGCATGAGAAGCATAAAGAATGAATTTAGAATTTTAGAGAACACATAAGTCTATATTGATCATAGTTGATAGTAGCATTATTGAGAATCAGGATACTACTGGCTCAAACCCTACTTTAAGCACAAATCTCACAATTTTTAGCTGTTTATCAATGTATACCATCAATTCACTGTACGATTAGGGAGAGATAATCTTATAAAGGAAAAAAAAATTAAACCCAGATTTTTAGGAACAGATCACGTTATTTCCAATGCAGAAATAGGGCAAGTGCACACCAAAAATAGAATGGAAAAGTGGGGAACCAATAAACCTCAAATGCAAAAATAGGGCAGAGCGATGCTACAAATCTCAATAGCACGCATGCAGGCTAATTCATTTAAGGTTTTTCATAATCTAACTACTAGAAAGCCCATGTTTTTTTATTTATATAGTCAGTTCGAACATATCAATGAACATTTGGGAAAAAGGGAATGGGGGACCACAGAAAGTTGAAACGCAGGGTTGCATTGCAGGTAGTACTAGGCATGGCTTCAAAACAGTGATAAAAATAAGCAGTAATGATGCGTGTTGCATCTTAACAAAAATAAATCTGGCAAGAGGTAGCAAGAAAGACAACTGCACAACGCATTATGACATCATTAGTGGTCAGTCTAATCAAGACACCAACGACGCTATGCATTAGGACTAATTAGTCAGTTCACTATCAGTATAGAAACTTACTGTCAGTGAAAATTACTAATGAGTAAGACAAATGTACCATAAAATTGAATGAATCTAGATGCTATAAACAGATAAATAGGATGTGCAAGATAATTCATGACCACGATAGATATCTACTAAACAAATAAAAACCAAAACACTTAGTACTAACATGCATCTTAGCCAGAAAGGCTCTTAAGAAACTAAAGCCCTGAATGTGTCAGAGTGCATCTTTGATAGTGAAAGTACTACTTTGCAGAATAAGGAAGAGACTAAATCTAGGAACTATTCACATACCGGGATCCCAAACCTGCAAAAACACAATTAAGGAGACAAGCACTAGACTTATATTGTCAGATACTCCATACACATTGACATTACCAAAAATCAAAAATAAATAATAAATAAATAATTAGAATATTGGAATATAAAAGATGTTGAATTGTAATTCCTGACATGAAGTGCATTTTTCTAATTGTTCTGCAGGGCACATCTATACACCGTACACTGGACAGACTAGTGTAAATTCATCCTAATGTGTATGAAATAAATCTGCACTAATTCATCTGTTCCATTACTGTGAATGTCTAATAAAGATAAAAATAGTTTTATCTAGGTTACCACCAAGTGCAAATTCATCCTAATGTGTATGAAATAAATCTGCACCCATTCATCTATTCCATTACTGTGACTCGCTAATAAAGATAAAATAGGTATTTTTCTAGGTCACCACCAAGTGAGACACCAGTTTGGTAAAAGTAGATGTAATGTTCGACTGTAGCTTGTGGTTTTTCCAAGTACAATTCCAAATTTATATTTGTGGTGACTATTTCAAGGAAAACCTTATACTTCTGTTCACACTCTGTTAATAAGACAGTTCCAATCACCAGGACAATTGATTTATTCATATTCAGCCATTTGCAACAAGCAATTGTAACACATTCAACAATCATTTTTTGCTTAAAAGTGAGAATGATTTTCCAAAGAAATCAGAATATTCTCTTCTCTACCCTAGGCAATAGTTTAGAAACATCTCTAAATCCATTCCTCATTCATCCCATAAACAAGGAGATTCCTCGAATGCATTTACAACAAAACATAATCCATCCAGTGGTAGGGACTGACATGCCGTTGTTATGAACCTGCTGCATATCATGTTTCAAAGAATTCAAGATGATTCAAAGGGAGAGGAAGATTAAGGTAAAGGAATTGATGTGAGAGCACAGCCCCGAATAGGTAAGTAGCTTTAAAAAACTGATAATTTGGAGGTGAAATGCACTGCCACCATGTGTGAAATCAAAAGCCTTTAGAATAGCTATTAAGGCAATGTTAGATGACATCCTATTCATGCATGGATCCAAAAACTATCGCTTACCTTCAATAAATAACTCCTATTGCTCTATGGTTATCCTTAAAGAGTCCAGGCCAATTCTGAAAAATTTGATAATTTACTAAGATATACATAGAGCCTACTGTGTTTAGAGCATTATAACTTTCTATTTTTAAGGCATGGATCTAACTTGCTAAGTGCATTTCAACCCACGTCCTGTTACTCTGTGTTCTTATCATTCTTGGTCTGGCCTTTTCTCAAGTGTGATAATTAGAAGCATCGTTACATAGAAATTTATCATCACGTGATATAATTTCATTTTTTTGACAAGAATAAAGATCAAATAAAAAATATAGACCTGATCAATATTAGTCAGAAATTAAGCTCAAGCTTATCACCAACCTGTTGGTTTTAAATCTTAATTGCATTAATGAAGGGTACTCATTATGTTGCATACCCAAGTATTCTCCCAGTATTTCACGAATAGTTTATTATTTTGAGTAAAAAATAATTACAGATAATATATCGCTAAGGTCTAGTCTAGAATCTTCAAAGGATTATCAATTAAAGGCAAAAGATTTTGCTTGTATAAAACCCCCCAACACGATAATTAAACACAACCTTAACCCATAAAGATACAAAACCAATAGCTTCAAACTGACTTAAATTCTTGATAGCTGCATTTCATTTTTAAATCAACTTCAGCATAACCCTTTGCATGTAGTGTTAGAATACTATTATTGAGCTAAATATCTTATCAGCTTATGCAGTAAAGTATAAACTCATCAGTTTTAATCTTAAAAAAATGTATAGAATTGTCAGCAAATTTTCATAGTTAACAAAGTTGCAGAAAGTTGTGCCATGCATACAAATAGAAATCCCAAATACAAGAAAGATCATTCTTCTACAAATATGACCAAACTGACAAATATACATGACAATTTAATACAAAATGCATTGTTTTATGTTTTACCTCTCATTGGTAAGGTTTATTTCTCTGACAAAATTTCATATAGAGGAGAAAAATTCCTTGTTCTGAATAGTCAATATAGAACCCAACTAATTGCTCGTCAAATGTGCAAAAAGCAGAAAAGAAAATGTGAGATGGCAATGCAGTGCCACTCAAAGAAACTTGCAACATGTGAAATAAGTACTATCTTGCAGAAACCCCTTAAAATTTCTATTCTGCAAGAAAACATCCTTCGGAGCATAGCCACCCTACAAAACTCAATAGCACAAACTATGACAACATAAATTGAAAGGTAAAAACATAACAATGATTTAAAATTTCAACCCCCAATATTATGAAAGTGTCAACAAATACGACAACATAAACTGGTTTCTACCTTAGCATCTTTGAGAACCCAGAAATAAGAGAGGGCAAAAACAGAGACAACAATAAATTTAAAATATTTTAAAAAGGCACACTGCAGATGTCATAAACCGACACAAACAAAAACTTCGATTGTACAGGGCATCTTGACATGTTTGAAAATCTAGACATAGAAGAGGGATCAAAAATAGGGCCCAAAGAAAAAATAATATTGCAGATGACAAAAACCAGGGAGGAAGGGCTAGTTTAGTAAAATTCAGATAGCTAAACAAAATGCCTTGACAAGTTTTAGAATCCCGACATAAGTGATGGGTTCAGACACAAGTCCTAGAAAGAGAAACACAAACATGACGAAGCATACAATGCAAAAGGATTTATGCTTTTGTATAGATTTAAAATCTAGAGCTGTTAAATCAACAGGTCTTCCACCAAAACCCTAAAACTATCGGTCTAAACCCTAAATCTATTGATTCAAATCCTAAAACTACTGGCTCGAACCCTACTTTAACCACAATCTCCCAATTTTCATTCTCAGATACACGAAACAGAAACAGAACTCAAAACATACCTCTTTGAAAACTGGTTTTGAAGAAACAAATCACCCACGAGTGATACAACTGCTAAGAATGTGAAGCGCCAAATCTAAAAGGTGGGAGACCCTCGTTAAAACCACACAGGTCTGAATTTGTAAAGAGGAAGTGAGGTATCCTACTGAGTTTAAACTACTGGCGATGAAAATAAGAAGAAAATATCCAATGCAAACTTAGACGGTGATAGACTGTTGACGTTGGTTTCCTCATTGAAGGCAGCAGTTTAGACCAACGGTGACGAATGAGCAATGGAGATGGCATCGGTAAAGACCAACAGTGATAAGGAGTTAACACGATCATTTTTTTCCTGATTGAAGGCAGCAGTTTAGACCAACGGACGAATGAGTAGTGGAGATAGCATCAGTGAAGACCAGAGATAGCATCAGTTGCAAGACGCGAGGAATGTTTCGATCTGCCTGCATTAAACAATCTACGGTTGCCATTTATCACACTGTCAACCAGACCCTCTCTGTGCTTATAAACCGTGGATGGACAAATTGAGCTCCAAAAGCTCAAATAGGGACACACCTTCGGCGTAAATAATCATATATCATTTTATATATAATTAAATTTGTAATATATGAAATGTATATTATATATTGCAATATGTATGTATGTTAATCTAATTTATACAATATAAAAATATATTAATTACTAATTATAATAATTTTTATTTGTATTTAATAGTTTTTATTATAGAATATAATTTAATACCAATAATATAATTTTTTAATATATAATAATAAGTATAAATATATTATATATAATTTATTTTGTATTATATAAAATATACATATGTATTAATTATCTATTGGTATTGATTCGAGAAGTCATGTTTGGATTCATGTTGATTTGAAGCTATCACTTTTCCATTGAGACCTTTGTTAAACAAACAAAATCATTTCCTAAGGGTACGGTCCCATGGAGAGGGTCTTCTTAAAAATTTCGTGGGTGTTTTTAGGAATATATTAAAGCTTGTGGTCCCATGATTTCAGTTTTGCAATTCAACGTAAAAGCTTGAGCTCCAAAATTTAAGGAACAAACTGGAGTATTTTGATAAAAATTAATAAATAAATAAAAATTCTCTCATTTTTTTGGTTTTTTTAAGAATTTAAAATTTAAAGTGATAGACAATTGGTAGAAAAACTTACTAAAAAATTTCTAAGTTGAAGGGGAAATTTCTAGCCCCACCCCAATTTCACCCGCTGAAAGATGCATTCCTATTCTGTAGGGGCTCCTATTTTTTTGGAAAAGATTCCAATTAATTTTGCACCACAATTTTTTTTTCCATAGGACCCCCTGCTCCATGAAAATAGAAGCCCAAGCCCCTCATAGGACTACTCAGTAAATGACCTATCAATTGACCTCATGTAGTGCACAAAATGAATACAAAAAATAGACCAAAATTTTCTCTAATTGACCATCTACACTTCTTTGGCGTACCCATTGCACACCAAAGTGCAATTGCTAATATATATTATATCATCATTTAAAATTGTTACGATTTGTTTATTTTTAAAATTTGTTAAATTGTGAAATTTTTTTAATTAAAATAGATTAAAATAAAAATATTTTTTTCTACTTTTTAGTATTAATATGAGGATAAGGATGAAGTGACCATTCCCATTCACGCACTCTTCAATTTCGTCATCATAGTGTGAATGTAAGGGATGGTCATATGGCCTATTCTGCTGGAAGGCAATATTTCGACCACACTGCACGGAGATTCTGCTGGAACTTAAATCATTCTCCTTTACAAACAGGAATGAGTTAACTCATTCCTCTTTACCAACAGTAATTAGTTATATCATTCTACAGCCGTAACAGATGCGTTTTATGTCATCTGTCCAACTACCATACTCACTGTCGCCTGTCACCTAATAATTATATAATTACTATCATTAATATATTTAACATTAACTAGCTAATAAAATCAGTACGTGTTCATGGAAAATTAGTATGTAAAACTATATAAGCATCCGTAAAAGCTGAGCAAAGAATATATACCCATTTTAGGCTGATTACATTTAAAAATATATATTAGTTTTTCTATAGTGAGGACCATTTCATTCTTTCATTTGCAATGGACAATTAAGCTTGGTAAGTGACTAAATATTCATTTATTTATCTAAGATTATATTTATTTAAGATTATCTGAAATAATTTTTAAATTTAATTTTAATTGAAAACATGAGAATAATATTTTAAATTTTAAACCTTTTTCAATATTATAGATCAATATGAAAATATAAAAGAATTTTAAAAAAAAAAAATTAAATTATAGATTAACTTCATATTTTCATATTTAAAAGATTTAAAAATTTAAATATATTTAAAACTAAATCAATCATCATTTTAAAAAGAAAATCTTTTTAATATCAGTCATATATCTCAACATGTTCTACTTGTGAAATATGGCAAATACTTTCTTATGCCCCCCACCTGCATCACTTCTCTATGAAGTTCTATGTTAAAAAATAATATTTAAAAATGATATTAGATACAAAATGTTTAATATAAATATATAAATAAAGAAAAATTAACATAAATCATTATGCAAGATGATCTAGTGAAATCATCATTATTGATTTTAAACTAAATTAACTATGAATAAAAATAATAATATTATAACAATTATATTCAAATGTATAATTATATTAGAAAATAGCAATAAAATAAATTATAATAATTATGTTCAAAAATATAATTATATTAAAAAGTAATTAAAAAAATCATAATAAAATAATGAACAATAAAATCTTTAAAATAAATTTAATGACATATAAATCCTATATATTATTTAAATACATTAAAAATTATTAGAAAAAATTATTAATATTAATAATTTAAAATTTTTTAAAATTAAATAAAAAGTGATATTGGATTTTCTAAAATAAAAATAATTTTGATTAAAACAACACTTAAAATATTACTTCAAATAGTTGGATGGAGATTATAAAAAAATTAAAAAACATATTAACTCTACAAAAATTAATTGTAAATTGCAAATATTAAACAAATACACTAATGAATACATAAATGGCTACTACCTAGGGTATATAAAAGTTTTCAAAACAAACCTACTTGGAAAACCAATATGCATAAAAGAGTTTTCAATTCTATTATAGCTGAGATTGTTGATGAAGGATCTTCAAAACTTAACTGGTTTCCCTTTCATCCGTGGATGAAAATGATGAGCCGCTATTTGGATGGCCGAATCTATTGCCTGGTGTCAATAGGCTCTGCACAGATGGACGCCCCTCTAAATTACCATATGCTGTGCCATACACTATCCTTTCAAGTATGCCCTCCACCTCTCTCATTGTTGGTCTTTCCCCTGGACTGTATCTCGTGCATTGCAGCGCCATTCCAATCAAACTAACCAGCCAGCTGCCCTGCTCTGTGGATTCAATGGACCCCTCCACACGCCGTTCATCACCTAGTATTTCACTGTCCACTACCTTCTCCAGTGCTTCAGGAAATGCTGTTCTCACCCAATTGGGCAAAGTTTTGTTTCCAGTGAACATATCATCGGTAGGCCTCTTTCTTGTCACCATTTCAAGGATGAGCACTCCAAAACTGTAAACATCGATCTTGGTCGTCACTTGTGCCCCCAATCCACATTCTACAATGGTTCAGAGCATTTTATTGTTCTTATTAACAACACATCCATATTGTAACTAATAAAGTGGAGAAACTAAAAGATAAAAATTAAAAAACTTAACACAGGTTTGGACATCCATATTCCAAAGGAATTTACCTGGAGCAAGATAACCTACTGTTCCTTTCAGCCTAGGCGTGCTACTGCTTGCAAAATCGGTGGAAGTCAATAGACGGGCAATCCCAAAATCAGCAACATGGGCTGTCATGTTCTCATCCATTAAAACATTTGAAGGTTTCAAGTCACAGTGAACAACAGGAGGAGAACAATCATGGTGTAAGTATGCCATCGCGTGTGCCACATCTAGTGCAATGCTCAATCTCATTTTTAAACTCAACCTGCAATCCTGGTGCAGCTGTTGTTCGAGGCTTCCCTTTGACATGAACTGGAGTACTAGAGCCCTGAATCCTGGTGTTGAGCAATAGGACTAGATTTTGACCAGATTGCGGTGTCTGATTCTGATCAGTATTCTGCACTCTTTGTAGAAATTCTTGTAAGAATTTTGAGGGTCCTGATCGAATACCTTAACAGCCACCAATGTGTTATCAGATAGCAGTCCTCGGTAAACCGACCCGAAGCTACCCGCCCCAAGCAAATTAGCGGCATTAAGTCCTTCCGTTGCTGTGTGAAGCTCCTGGCTAGAAATTTGCAAGAAACCTCTTCTCAGTGAACTATTTGTGAATGGTTCTCTTTTGGTCTTTCTGAAGAAGATGTAAAATGCTCCCAAAATGCAAGACAATACCAAAAGTGTGCCAACTGACACAACGATGACAACCTTCCTGTTAAACCCAGTTGAACGGATCCCGGCAGAGCTTGTGCAATTTGGTAAATTCAACCAGCCTGAGACTGCACATAATCCAGGGTTTCTCAAGAATGATGTTGCGCTAAGATTTCTGAAAGCTCCTTGACTGGGAACTGATCCATTCAAGTTGTTGTAGGAGAAATTCAGAAGGCGTAGCACAGTGAGATTTGCAATAGAGGGTGGCACTAGTCCTGATAGTTTATTGAAGGACAAGTCAATGACCTCAAGGCTTTTGAGCTGTCCTATTGATATTGGCACTACCCCATTCAATTTGTTTTCAGTAAGGTTCAGGTATTGCAGTCCCACGCAACTGCCAATATCACCAGGGATGGGTCCTGAGAGTTTATTAGCAGAGATATCTATGGCCTGAATATGTTGCATTACTCCCAGTGAAGGCAATCTTCCTGTCAGTGAATTGTGTGAAAAATTGAGGTAGAAGGCCAGTGAATGGAAGTTTGAGATCTCCATAGGGATATTTCCGATAAGGCTGTTGTGTGAGAGGTCAATCATCTCCAAACGAAAACACTGCCCAATGGCATCTGGTATCGTTCCTGTTAGCTCATTGTAACTGAGGTCCAGTTTCCTCAGTTGTTGAAAACTGCCAATTGATGAAGGAATTTCTCCAGAGATATTATTTAGCCGAAGCCATAGATATTCTAAATTTACCAGCTTGCTAAACTCTTGTGGAATGCTGCCTTGCAATTTGTTGAAGCTCAATCCCAACGATTGTAGATTCTTCAGACGGCTTAGTGCTTTCGGAATTTTGCCAGTCATATTGTTATTGTCGAGAGTCAGAATGGTCAACCCAGTAAGGTTGCCAATTTCTTCCGGTATATTGCCAGTTATATTGTTGCCATGCAAGTACAGTTTTGCTAGGCTGGGAGAGAGTTTTCCTATGCCCCCTGACAAGGTGCCACTGAAATGGTTTTGAGAGAGATCGAGAACTCTGAGATTGGAGCAGTTGGTAAGAATATCCAGAACAGATTTTGTGGCGGAGCTTCCATATGACAAATTATTTGTGTATAGACGTAGTGATTCCAGAGCAGTTAGCATTCCCAATTCTTGAGGTACCACACCACTTAGCCGATTATTACCGAGATCAATCCCTGAGAGCTGAGAACAATTTCCCAAAGACACTGGGATCCCTCCACTGAATATATTTCCTCCCACATAAAGAAGTTGTAAGTTAGTGAGCTTGAGGCCAATGTTGACGGGAATGGAGCCCTCGAACCTGTTGACTGGAAGACTAACAACCCGTAGTTGTGTACAGTTTAAGAGAAAAGGAAAAACATTTCCGTGGAAGCGGTTAACACTAAGCACAAGTATTTGTAGGCGACTCAGCATCCCCATCTCTCGGGGTATAACTCCGCTCATATTATTAAAGCGTATGCGAATAATATAAAGCGCCGAGCAATTACCTATAGATTTAGGGAGACTGCCCCTTAGATTATTCTGATCCAGGAAAATCACTTGCAATTTGGGCAGGTTATAGCCTATATCCTCTGGAATTGATCCCTCAAGCATATTCCTGCTCAGCGACAAGTTAAGCAAACTTGTGCAGTTACTTAGAGACTTGGGAATTTCTCCCGAAAACCGGTTGCTTTCCAGGTTCAGTACTTTTAAATCCCTGAGAGCACCGATTTTAGAGGGGGTCCGTCCAGTTAGAAGGTTCCAACCAAGATCCAAGGTTTTGAGCGCAGAGCAGTTCGTCAACTCTTGTGGGATGACACCTGTCAAATTATTTGAACCCAGCATGAGTCTTTCCAAGTTGTGCAACGAACTCAGCTGTGCGGGAATGGGGCCAGAAAAATAATTATTAGAGAGGTCAAGGGTTGTAAGGAAGGACATGTTGCCCATATGAGGGGGAATCTGGCCACTCAGCGCTTTGTATTTGAGAGCCACACTCACAACCCGTTCTTTGTCATCACAGGTTATTCCAGTCCAATTGCAAACATAAGTTCCAGCTACCCAATTAGATAGAGAAAAAGTTGGATCTATTTTCACAGACATTTTAAACTGGAGCAAAGCTTGTGCGTCAATCTGCTTCTGCTGTTGGAAATCACTGAATGAAAGTGCGGGCAACACAAAAGTAAAGAAGAGGAGGAAGAAGATGAACCGACCTTTACAATTCACGCGCTCTGGCAATCCCGTCGTCATGTCTGATAGTGCAAATACAAATGATATAATCTGGTTTTGCAGATGGCGAGGGAGAAATAGTTGAGGGAAATGTGAAAATTGTGTAAGATGAGAGACTTGAAGGATGTTTTATTCTGTGGACCAGCTCAAGTAAAAGTTTGGAAGATGAGAGACTTTGGAAAGATTTATTTTGTGGTCCAGGTCAAGTAGAAGTGTGAAAGAAGAGCTACGATAATTGTAGTCCACAAAAGTTAAATCATCCTCTCTTCTTTAAATCATTGCAGTCCACTTTATCTAGATACTAGGTAAAAGTAAAATTATCCTCTTATTAAATCATTGTAATTGGGCAAAAGTTAAATCATCTTTTTTAAATTAAATAAAAATATGCCATCCCATTAGACAATTTACAATTTATTTAGAATCTAATTTTTTTAATATTAAATGAAATCTAAATTTATCATAATCTTTGAATCTTAATAGAATATTTTTGTGGACAATTAATCTACAAAAAACTTTCTTGTTGTAAGATTTAGGATTCAAATTTTAGGGATACATTTTAAAACACGATATTATTTTTATTCAATTTAAATTAAAATAATGTAAATAGATAAGAATTTAGGAAAACAAATAATATATTGTATTTCATTTTAATAAAAATGATTAATGTTAAATTATTTTAATTATTTTGGTTTAATTAATTATCAAATAAGATGTGAATATTTTATATAAAATAAATTAATTATTCAATTGAAATAAGTTGGATTTAATAAAAATATTGAGAATTCTAATTCATTTTATTTTAATTTTCAGAAATAAATTCAAACAATAAGTGTAGATTATTTATAGTTTATAACAATGTAAATGTAGAGAAAATAAACATCCTATATAAAGTAATCTAAGGAACAAACACTAATTCAATTAATCCCTACAATCATATAAGTAGTTGAGATTGATTATTGTAAACAAGATTTGAGTAAACTAAGACATAGGTTTAGAAATTTGTTGAGAAGAAATTAAAGCGCTTGTGTGTATTTGTTCAAGTTGTTAACCTTGACTACATCAATTTGTTAAAAAATTGTAATAATATTTGGAATTTAATACTAGATTATTGAACCGGGATTAATGATAAATGATATTTTGACATTTTTAAGTCTTAGGACTTGTCCACATAATTTAGTTCCACCTAGTTCTATCCACTTTTGAATTTCAACTTTATGACTTATATTACATGTTTACCTTTATTTCGAACTACATCTTAGAAATAGAGCTATTAAAAACACGTTTTCCAATCTATTATAGACAAAGGTAAGATTGTGGACTTCCTTGAAATAGTAGTTAAATCCCATGGATAATATTGCAAGATAAAAATATCAAATAAAGAATGTGAATTCTAATGCAATTGAGACCAATATGAGATTGTGATTACAAATGATATTATAAATGTGGATTTAAGATGCCTTCAATTTATTATCAAAATGACTTACAATGATACCTTTAAATACAAATCCTAGAAGATACATCCTGATACCTTTAGTATGCAATCTTATGGATAATATTAACATTCCTATTAAGTTGGCTTAGGTAATTAGAGGATTTGAATTTTAAAATAGGGAGATTATATTGTAGAAATTATTGAAGGAAGGGGAAGAGGATAGAAAATAGAGCACTAAAATAGAACAAAACATAGCACATAAGGAATTAAAATAAATTGCAGAAAATGAAACTAGCATATAACTATTAGTTTTTCTATAGCCAGGACCATTTCATGACAATTAAGCTAAGTAACTAGATATTCATTTATTTATTTAAGATTAGATAAAATGATTTTATATTTCATTTTAATTAAAAATATAACAATAATATTACTTTATTTTTTTAATATTACACATCAATATGAAAATATAGAAATAATATTTTTTTTTAAAAAAAAATTATAGATTAACAACTTCATATTTTCATATTTAAAAAATTTAAAACTTTAAATATATTTAAAACTAAATCAATCATCATTTTTTCTAAATTTTACTTTTTAATATCAGCCATATAATGATATTGCTATCAGGATTCAACCGTGTAGTTTCGAGTCAAACTCATTGACCCATGTTTCATGAGTAGTGGTTCAACAATAACCCATCTCTCACGATATCGAATGGTCCACTTAGCACTCATTGCATCTAGGTGATGCTCACAGAGGTGAAGCACTGGTCCGTCCCGGGAGGTCACCCATCCCAGTATGCTCCAGCTCGCGCGCTTAACCAAGGAGTTTTCTCCAAGGTTAAGCCCGCTGAGTTGTTACCCCATTTGCAAAACCTTCAAAGTGTTGTGCCTTATGAACCATTCATAATAGAGCCCCTTTAGCTCATCAATTGATAAGTAGGAGGTATTTTTCCAAAGCGTCAAATTATGATATTGCTATCAGGATTCAACCGTGTAGTTTCGAGTCAAACTCATTGACCCATGTTTCATGAGTAGTGGTTCAACAATAACCCATCTCTCACGATATCGAATGGTCCACTTAGCACTCATTGCATCTAGGTGATGCTCACAGAGGTGAAGCACTGGTCCGTCCCGGGAGGTCACCCATCCCAGTACTGCTCCAGCTCAAGCAGCTTAACCAGGGAGTTTTCTCCAAGGTTAAGCCCGCTTTGAGTTGTTACCCCATTTGCAAAACCTTCAGCAAGTGTTGTGCCTTATGAACCATTCATAATAGAGCCCTTTAGCTCATCAATTGATAAGTAGGAGGTATTTTTCCACAGCGTGTCAAATTATGATATTGCTATCGGATTCAACCGTGTAGTTTCGAGTCAAACTCATTGACCCATGTTTCATGAGTAGTGGTTCAACAAGAACCCATCTCTCATGATATCGAATGGTCCACTTAGCACTCATTGCATCTAGGTGATGCTCACAGAGGTGAAGCACTGGTCCTTCCCGGGAGGTCACCCATCCCAATCTTGCTCCAGCTCAAGCTGCTTAACCAAGGAGTTTTCCAAGGTTAAGCCCGCTTGAGTTGTTACCCCATTTGCAAACCTTCAACAAGTGTTGTGCCTTATGAACCATTCATAATAGAGCCCCTTTAGCTCATCAATTGATAAGTAGGAGGTATTTTTCCACAAATTCAATGATATTGCTATCAGATTCAACCGTGTAGTTTCGAGTCAAACTCATTGACCCATGTTTCATGAGTAGTGGTTCAACAATAACCCATCTCACGATATATCGAATGGTCCACTTAGCACTCATTGCATCTAGGTGATGCTACATGAGGTGAAGACACTGTCCGTCCGGAGGTCACCCCATCCCAAGATTTGCTTAGCTCAAGCTTTTAACCAAGGAGTTTTCTCCAAGGTTAAGCCCGCTTGAGTTGTTACCCCATTTGCAAAACCTTCAGCAAGTGTTGTGCCTTATGAACCATTCATAATAGAGCCCCTTTAGCTCATCAATTGATAAGTAGGAGGTATCAGCCATATATCTCAACACCTTCTACTTGTGAAATGTGACAAATACTTTCTTATGCCCTCCACTTGCATCACTTCTATATGATTTTCTCACTTAATTGAAAATAATTGATATTAAATATTCTATTAATTTTGAAGTATAATGATATGAATATTTTTAATTAAATATATTTAAAATATCTATACTAATATAAAGCTTATAAAATATTATATATTATTTCATTATTTAAATTTTTTCTCAATTAATTTATTTTAAATTTGTTTAATTGTGAACGTTCTTTTAATTAAAATCGATTAAAATAAAAAGTGTATTTTCTATACTATTAATATGAAGATAAGGATGAAGTGCCCATTACAATTCACGCACTCTTCCAATTTCGTCGTAAGTGAAATCATCTTCTTTTGCAGTTAGTGTAGCAATAGTTGAGCAAAATGTGAAAATTAAAACGTGGAGGATGAGGGATGGTCATATGGTCTATTCTGCTGGAAGGCAATATTTCGACAACACTGCACGGAGATTCTGCTGGAAGTTAAATCATTCTCCTTTACAACCCATTCCTCTTTATCAACAGTAATTAGTTAAATCATTCTCCTTTACAAACATGAATGAGTTAAATCATTCCTCTTTACCAACAGTAATTAGTTAAATCATTCTACACCCGTAACATATTCGTTTTATGTCATCTGCCTAACTTCCATACTCACAGTCGCCTGTCACCGAAAAATTATATAATTACTATCATTAATATAATTAATTAATATTAACTAGCTAATAACATCAGTATTATTTAATTAGTATGATTAATATATTTAATATTAACTAGCTAACAACATCAGTACGTGTTCGTGAGAAATTGGTATGTAAAACTATATAAGCATCCGTAAAAGCTGAGCAAAGAATATATACCCATTTAGGCTTATTAATTTAAAATATATATAACTATTAGTTTTTCTATAGCCACGACCATTTCATTCTTTCATTTTGCAATGGACAATTAAGTTTGGTAAGCGACTAGATATTCATTTATTTATCTAAGATTATATTTATTTAAGATTATATAAAATGATTTTTATATCTCATTTTAATTGAAGACATAACAGTAATATTTAAAGTTTTTTCAATATTATAGATCACTATCAAAATATAGAAGTAATTTTTAAAAATTTCTTAAAATTACAAATTAACTTCATATTTTCATATTTAAATATATTTAAAACTAAACCAATCATTAATTTTTCTAAATTTTCCTTCTTAATATCAATCATATATCTCAATATGTTCTACTTGTGAAATATGGCAAATACTTTCTTATGCCTATATGATGTTCTATGTTAAAAAATAATATATAAAATGTTATTACATAAAAATGTTTAATATAAATATACAAATAAGGAGAAATTAACATAAATCATTATGCAAGATGATCTAGTGAAATAATCATTATTGATTTCAAACTAAATTAACAAAACACATATTAATTATGTATATATTTATGAATATATAAAATAATATTATAATTACGCCGAAGGCGTGTCCCTATTTGAGCTTCCGGAGCTCAATTTGTCGATCAACGAATTATAACCATCGAGAGGGCTTGGTTGACAGTGTGGTAAATGGCAGTCGTAGATTGTTTAACACAGGCAGATCGAAACATTCCTCACATCTTGCAACTGATGCTATCTCCATTGCTCATTCACCACCGTTGATCTAAACTACTACCTTCAATCAAGGAAAAATTGATCGTGTTAACTCCTCATCACTGTTGGTCTTCACTGATGCCATCTCCATTGCTCATTCGTCACCGTTGGTCTAAACTGCTGCCTTCGAGGAAACCAGCGTCAATAGTCTGTCACCGTCTAAGTTTGCATTGGATATTTTCTTCTTATTTTCATTGCCATTTTATGTTTAAACTAAGTAGGATACCAAACTTCCTCTTTAAAAATTCGAACCCGTATGTTTTTAACGAGGGTCTCCCACCTTTTAGATTTGGTGCTTCACATTCTTAGCAGTTGTATCACTCGTGTGTGATTTGTTTCTTCAAAATTAGTTTTCAAAGAGGTATGTTTTGAGTTTTGTTTCGTGTATTTTAATAGACTGTAGACTTAAATGCACAAGGCAATGATACAATGTCAATCTTGCCCTAATCACGCAAATTTCATATTACGAATTATTGGTCAATGTAGCGCCCCTCCGAATCGGTCTTTCTGGATTGTTGGTGTAAGTGTTATTTATGATTTTGTTGATAAATATTCCTTGTTCAATTAGCTAATTAAGTTAAATTGCAGTGTCATGAGTAATCCAATCATTCATTGAAGTTTAGAGCACACAAAATTAAGTTAAATTGATTATATGTGCTTTGAAACATGGTTATATTGTTTTCAAAATTAGCAATTATCTTATTATATATGACTTTTCACTATTATAATGGTGACTGGATCTATTTTATTTGTATGTATATAATTATATATGTATTTGAATATATGAATGTAAACCTTAATTTTATTGGAAATTATTATGCAAGCAATTATTTGGAATTTCGGTATTGGATATATTAAGTTGTAATTTCAATATTACAATTTAAATATGCCATATGTATATATATGAATTTAGTAAGTCATATTATTTTGTAAATAAAACATAAAATAAAAATAAAAATTGCATATGTAAAAAGTAAATTGTATATATATATGTACTTAATTACTATATATAAAAAAAAAAATAGTATATATATATACATATACATTATTAAGTTTTATTTCTTGAAGTGAGTAAAAGTGTTTTAAGAAGCGAAAGCCTACACCTGCCACTTGCATGTACTCTCCACTTGCTTTAGGGAAACTCCTTCAATGTACCACGTGCCTTGTGTTTGCATCCTCTTATGCGCATGTTCATTGCATGGCATTCTTTCAGACAGAGGTTGTCTTTTTGGGGGAAATGACCTGGGAGGTGTGCATTCCTTCCCGGGGGGGCATTCCAGGAGATGACATTTCTTGGAGGTATTTTGAAAACAGTTGGCAGACGGGGTCTAGGCTCACGCTGGTGGCACTTCCTCGAGCGCACATTTCTTTAGTATGCCCATATTTTGTTGGAGAAGCTCCCATTTTTCATAGAGGCAAGATGGATGCTGGCAAAGGCTGTGGAGTCAGGTTTTACACCTGTCGATTGCATTTGCTTGAAAGTGTCTTAAGCTGTTTCAACAAATCCATTCTTTCACACACCATGTCTCTGCATCCACAATGTGGCAAGGGTTATCAATTTTGGCTTTAGACCTGACAATAGCAATTGCTTGAAAGCTCCTGAACCCCTTTTCAACGAATATATTTTATGCATATCCGGCAATTTGGAGTTCCTAGAGATCACATTTTTCTTAGAAATATTCTGTAAAAACAGATCACATGCCTTGTCTATGCGTCACATTTTGCATACATGTCAAAGGAGGGGCAGCAATAAAGAGCATTTGTGAATCTCCCAGGAAAATTGGTAAATGTCTTTCAAGCCAAAATCAGGTATGTTAACCTTTGTTATTTGCATCTAATGTAATCTTGAACCAGTTCTCTTTTATGGGCTTAACCCATGATGTCATTTCATGCTTTATACATATCTGGAAACTGTATTAGGTAAATGGTTATGTCATACTTTAATTTGGAACCTGAATATGTCTATAATCTTCTCACACGGCCAACATGTAACTCATTCAAGTTTCTTCCTCCTTGACTGGTAGGAACCATTCCATGCGCCTAAATTGATACCTTATCATGTTCAACCTGCAAGTGTTAAAATATTGTTCCAACGGCTGAACAATTCTGCATTTATCACTTGTAATTACTTACTCTGTATGCCTGGAAAACCACACTTCTTTGAGGCATTTTATCGATAGTCTGCATGTGTTGTTTTTACCTCCGCAGTGTGGGCTTTATAAAATACAAGAGCCAGTATAATAGCATAAAAATACAAAGAATGAAATAGGTTTAACATATGAAAAGATGGTCTAAACTCTTCTTCTTCTTTTTACCGTTTAGGAACATACCTCTGGCAACCGTCTGGAAACCATCGCATTTTCATCATCAGAAAAACATTGATTTATGTTTGCACATTCTTCATACATGGATGCCAAGGCACTAGCAACTGTAACATCTGACAATTTCCTCTACTCATCCTTAAGTCATGACAGAGCAAGGCTTCGTCTTACCCTAGAAAAAACATTGCATCCTCACTATATATAATACACGCCTATCCACAAATGTTAATACATTGCATTCTCTACCATAAAGCAGCGTGGATGCATCACAATTCTGTCAATTTCTGTGAGTGTCAAAGAAAAGAGGAAATGTAATATAGAAAGATAAAAAATGAAAACAGCAGGGCCGTCTTTTCTTTTCTCTTATTTTTATTACCTTGAAATCCCCTCATGCTACTTCATCCATCACTAACCCTGCAAAGGCAAACCAAGAGAAATGGCGTAGGGTTTTAGGAAAATGGAGGAGTAAAAAAATTAGGGCAAACAAAAAAAAATCAAACATTAACAATCGGGTGAAATGATGTGGAACACCGTTTTCACTCAAAATATATTAGGTAATGTGGGGAAATTAAATAATGTTTTACTTTAGAGAGAAGAGAAAATTATTGTTTTTAATACAAATGGAAGGCCTCCGAATTACCCTCGTGTCATTCCAAGAAGTGGCACCGACTCATTTAAAACGGGTGAGAGGAGACTTCAAAACATTGTTAATAAAAAAAATATATAATTCCCTGAGTGTTAGCGAAGCTCTTCACATTCCTTACATGTTTCACAAATAAATAAAATGAAATTTAACAATGGTAAATAGTAAGTGGAGTCACGTGAGGAGCTTAGGTTGGTTTGTTTTTTTTAAACAAATTAAAAGACATGAGAGAAGATTAGTGGGAACTATGAAGGATAAATAAATCCTATAAGACATAGCCTCCCAACTTTCCTAAGTGAATTCACAACCTATAGTACATGAATAAAACAAATAAAATAATAATCATATGACTTAGACTTCCATTTTAAAATGTCTAAAGTAAGCCCACTAACTTGTTATGTGATTTTATTAATGAAATAAATAAAATATTATAAGGGTTTGTAGAGTGGTTTAGTGCTAGTCTTTAATTAATTATTTTAGACAATAAGGTACAAATAAAATAGTAATCATATTAAGGGGGATTAAATTATTAAAGACTCCATTAATAACTTTTAGTAGAGTGTTAATTGTTTTTATTAATTTATAATCAATGATTTTCTTGAAAAGTTAATATGGTTATTGTTAATGATTATTTAATAAATTATAGTTAAACAGTAACTTGTTAATTTAATTATTAATGATTTTTTTTAATAAGTTGGTAAATAAATAAATAAATATTATTTTGGGTTTATGTGAAATATTTCTGTGAAACGAAGTTTTAAAAATATATATATGTATAGAAATCAAATCAAAATTTGGATAAGACTACTAGCATCCAATATAAGTCCACTCATCATCGATGCAAGAATCAAAAGGTATAATGTTAGTAGTAGTGATATCATTGTTTTGAATTATAAAAGATTAGCAATAAGGGTCATTGTAAAAGAGAATAAATGAAAACCTTAGCTTTATTTATTATAGTTATATTAGTTTGAGAGAAAATTGGCCTAACTCTATTTCGATAATTGAAGGATGTGATTAAACAAAATACTTAAGTTATCTTTAAGTTAATTATTAAATTTTGGTTTCATCGGAATTATCGTATAATCGATATGAAATTAGTTATTAGATTTATTGATTTAAGGTGAATAGTAGGCAAATTGGTTGCAGGATTGTGGAGGTATTTTGTTAAGAAAGGAGATATAATGTTATCAATAGATAATTGTACATAGAAGTTGTATGCTAGGATAAGCATCTTTTGACTTTAGATTTTAAGGTTTGACTTGTTTTCATGTTGGGATATTTGAGTGGTTTCAATTGTTAGATTTATTCATATCAGTACATTAGTTGTGAAGGTTTTTCCATAGTTATGGTGCATTGGTGGATAAATAAGGAATTTTAGTAAATATGAAACTAATGTCACTATTGGATGTATTGCTTGTTGATGCTTATTGGTTTTGTTTAAGTTGTTTATTAGTCATAATATTAGCTTGCTAGGGCATTGTGTGTGGAGAAAATTGAGGTCTCCCTTGAATGTCCTATTGGCTAATTTACTTGTGGTTGATTCTGTATTGAATTGATTATGTAAGGGTTGCTTGAACTGAAAACCTTGTTGTTGATTGGGTATTTATTTCAATGTTTGGAACTCTATGTTTGATTTTAGTTATTATGGTGGATCTTGATTTATATTTGATTCTGATTATTGTCTTGTATGGAAGGAGCCCGTCTGTACCCAAAAAAGTTATTGTCAAGAATTTGATCTTTATGATTAATTATGTAATGAGTTGATTTTGTTAGCTTTGAGTGAGTTTGAAGAACTCATCATGTTGTTGCCACAATTACTCTACTCTTGTCGTTGTGTGATTGTGAATATTATATAGACATTTTGTGGGCCCTGATGTGAGTCCTTCTCTTGTGCTAATTTTTGGAAAGAAGAAGGCTTTATGTGATGACTTTCTTGTAGTCATAATTTGAGATGGTCGAGAACCTGAAGTGTTTGAAATACCTTCAGTGGAAGTTTGTTGTTTTTTGATATTTTAGGCTTCTAAAGGCAATGGAGAAATTTTATTTATAATGATGTTCTACGGTTGGACCATTATGATTTATTGATCTTATTTTGGACTCTGAGCTTTTGGGTATTACCTTATACTATGGTGTTGACCTCGATGTGGTGGGTGGTACCTCCTTGTTCTTCTTTAGTAATGTGGAATGGTTTGCGAGATGGTTCTTGCCTCGCATGTTGTGAGTTATGCACAATTGATTTTTATGTGAGCTGAGGTACACCCCTTGCTTGTATTTATATTTGGTGTCGTAGGGAGAGTGGCTCTTCATGGGGGCCGGCGCACAAAGGGGCTATTTGGGTAACCCATAGAAGAGTTTCTCAATCAAGTGATAATGCAATTAATTAACTAGTAGGTTGGGTAGATAAACACTAAACAAGATTAATTATGAGCCTCACCCATACCATTAGTGCTTTCACAGGCTAAGGATGGGATGGGAAGATCTGGTTGGTAAGATCACTACCTTGTCCTCACGAAAGGTAAGTGGTTCCGTATGAGTCACCCTATGGAGCGGTGCCTTGAGATAGGCTGCTCGGATAACCATAGATGGAGGCAGTACCTTGTGATAGGTTGCCTAGATAATCCATGTAAGGCCATGCGATGACACTCTCCTATAGTACTCGTTTATTTTCCCTTATTTGGTTGCCTCTAGGAGTGTTTGAATTTTTTATGTTGTTGAGGCAATTGGTTCTTGGTGATTGTTGTTGAAGCCTCCAAGTTCTATCTTTAGTGTTGCACACATGCCTCATGGAAATTGGATTGATGTTAATGAAAGGTGCCCTTGTTATTTATTGTTGGTTGATATTGTGATTTCATTTGAAGGTGTTGGATCCTATTGTTGTTGGCACCTCTTATGGTTATTTAGTGTTGAGCTATAATCTTGACATTTGGTTATGTTGGAATTTTCATTATTTTGTTTTGGCTAAGTGATGTCAATGTTGTGGTTTGTTATCTTATGTTGATGATATCCTTGTGTGGAGTTTGGCTTGCTTTTGGTTTGTTTGATTGTTTTAAATTACGGTATGGGGATCTTTCTTGTCAACTCCTAGCATGGGGGGTGGACTTTTGGGTCCACATGGTCGGGTGGAACATGCTATGCACCCCATTGGGTCCCCAGCCAAGGATCGTGATATGCATATTGTGCCACTTGCAACATCTCCAGAATTGTACCAAGTCTAAGCCAGACTTGTTACTTTGTATTCACCTTTCCAATTATATCATTCTATCTTATTGTATTATTCCTATTCTTGTTGGGGAACACTTCTGTATTACTGTCACTCTTGTATGATGTAACTTTTATTATCATTGTAACAAATGTAACCTTTTACCTTAATTTATGATCCCTGATGGATACTTGTTATGTTTGAAATATATATTGATACTTGGTACTATTATAAGTTTTCGTTTCTCAGTGTGCAATTCTTAATGGTGTCATATTTGTGGAAATATGTATAATTATGTCCATAGATGTGATAGATGGTTTTACTTATGTTATGATGTAGATGTTTTTCCTTCGATTTATAATTCTATTTAATGGTGAAGTGGAATACTTGTAGTTAGTTAATTGTCATCTTGGTTAGGGTTTTCATCTAGTAATGTTGTCACGTGTACCCCAGAGGACATGGTGCATGATGTATATGTTTAACTACAATGTATGTGTTGGTGGTCCATGTTCATTATATGTAATATTTCACTTTCAAAAAATAAAAAAAATTATTGTGCTTTTATTGTAAGTTTTCTAGTTGTCCTTTGGGGTTCCCGCGGCGGGGCATTACAACCAATGTATCCAAGAATGGAAATTGGGAGATTTGTGGTTAAAGTAGGGTTCGAGCCAGTAGTTTTAGTATTTGAATCAATAGCTTTAGGGTTTGGATCAATAGTTTTAAGGTTTTGGTGGAAGAACCGTTGATTTAACAATTCTACATTTTAAATCTAGAGAAAAGCATAAATCCTTTTGCATTGTATGCTTCGTCATGTTTGTGTTTCTCTTTTTGGGACCTGTGTCTAAACCCATCACTTATGTCTGGATTTTCAAACATGTCAAGATGCCCTGTACAATCTGAGTTTTTGTTTGTGTCAGTTTATGACATTTGCAGTGTGCCTTTTTAAAATATTTTAAATTTATTTTTGTCTCTATTTTTTCCCTCTCTTATTTCTAGATTCTCAAAGATACTAAGGTAGAAATCAGTTTATGCTGTCGTATTTGTTGACACTTTCATAATATTGGGGGTTGAAATTATAATTCATTATTTTCTTTTTACCTTTCAATTTATGTTGTCATAGTTTGTGTTATTGAGTTTTGTAGGGTGGTTTTGCTCTATTTTTCATTTAAGCTTTACAGATTTATGTTATGTTTTTGGCTTTATCTTGCCCTATTTATGTTTTAGATTTAGTCTGCATGCGTGCTATTGAGATTTGTAGCATTGCTCTGCCCTGTTTTTGCATTTGAGGTTTTTGATATTGTATTTTGAGCCATAAAAGTCCAATCCCAAACATTATGTTCATGACCTTTCTACTGTCAAATGCATTAACAACCAACATCTTTGAAGCAAAAAATAGAGTGATTCCAAGGCCACTTCCAATAAGTCCAACAAAATTTTGATTAAGCAGCATTGCGAATTCCTTTTGATTGATTTTTTAAAGTTGTAAGACAGTTGATGTTGTAGAGTCATTGTTGAAAAGCAAATTGAGAGCTTGTATTCATAATGTTGAAATTGACTTTTCTAGAAGATATCCTGTTGTTGTTTTACCATTTTTTTATTCCTTTTTCTTGCATGGTGTTTTGGCTTGAGCTTTGCTGGAATGCACTTGAAAATATGTTCAAACAAAAAGGGTTAGGCTAGAAACTGGATAGGAAGATTTACTATCAAATATAATTCAAGAAATTTGCTTTACTGTAAAAATGACAGAGATTTAACTATACCTTGAAACTGTAGACTTCACCTTTTGCATAGTACCAGAAAAAGGGACCTTTTTGTGCATCGAACTTAGAGCTGACATATCTTCAGTTGGCCAAAACAAAGGAATTTAGTGTGTTATATCAATTATTAAGGAATGAGCCTATTTGATTTTTTTTTTCCTAATTATTTTTTTGTTGTTGGCATATCTTCTAACTAAAAAAAACAGACCAAAAATCATGACTTACAAATTCTCAGGTGATTTTTCTTCATATTTGATTGAAGGTATGTCAAGCAAAGAGCTGCAGCCAACAAACATGTAGATAAGTAAGAAATGCAATTGATGGATATTTGAAATAAAATTCTAAGAAAAGACTTCAAACTCAAAAACATGTAAATTCAGAACATTACTTTTCAAAATGGGGCACAAATGCAAACTGCTTATCCAATTGAATGTGATTGATTGCTAAATGTTCGCTAATATTTGCAACTGAACCTTGCTTCCTATTCTTAGTGCTTGGGAAGAACAAAAAATGTGCCTCTGGCTCTGCCCAATCCATGACAACTGCATTGCTTTGAAGGAACTGAGGTATTGAGTTTGACTCTTTATATTGGGTGTGATTTCTGCTGTTGCCAAATAATTTTTTATGTGCCTAAAAACAGTCCCTGAACTTTACCATCTCTTTTCTAAACTCATCAGGTACAATATTTCCATAGCCATAAAGTAAAAAATCATTATTTGAAGAAAAGCAACATTCATTGTCCTTGACAGCTAAACATTGAATATCCATCAAATGAGAAAGCAAAGAGATATCCATAATCTTGTCAAGCCTTATGTTGCTTCTAGAAGTAAGAAACTGTATTATCTTTTCATATTGCAAATGCTGCTAAGCCATTCGAAACATGAATGCTACCAAGTCATTGCTAGCTCCTCTGACCAAAAGATTCCCCACCAACCAAAAAAAGGAAACCATATGTTTATTAAATAAATTATAAAATGTACATTTCATCATCTATTGCCAAAATGGTTGATAATAAACTATAAAGTATAAAGAAGTGCTAGAAATCATTTCTTCAGTTGGTAAGAGAAACATGCTATAAAAAAAATGCATCAGTTTGAAAAGACGAATTAATCCAACTGATAAAAATACAAAAAATAAGACATTTCGAGTCCAAATACATAATCTGAACCTTGAATATCAACCAGAATAGGTAAATTGAAAAATAAATTTTACCTTATTGGTTCCCAACTTTTCCATTCTATTTTTGGTGTGCACTTGCCCTATTTCTGCATTGGAAATAATGTGATCTATTCCTAAAAATTTGGGTTTAATTTTGTTTTCCTTTATAAGATTATCTTTCCCTGACCGTATAGTGAATTTATGGTATACATTGATAAACAACTAAAAATTGTGAGATTTGTGCTTAAAGTAGGGTACAAACCAGTAGTATCCTGAATCTCAATAATGCTACTATGATTAATATAGACTTATGTGTTCTTTAAAATTCTAAATTCATTCTCAATGCTTCTCATGCATCATTTAAGATTATTTTGGGGTTTATAACTACTGAGAGGGCCTGGTTGACAGTGTGGTAAATGGCAACTATAGATTGTTTAACACAGGCAAATTGAAACATTCATCGCGTCTTGCAACTGATGCTATCTTTGGTCTTCACTGATGCTATCTCCACTGCTCATCCGTCACGATTGGTATAAACTGTTGCCTTCAATTAGGGAAAAATTGATCGTGTTAACTCCTCATCACCATTAGTCTTCACTGATGCCATCTCCACTGCTCATTCATCATCGTTGGTCTAAACTGTTGCCTTCAATGAGGAAACTAGCATCAACAATTTGTCACTGTCTAGCCTACAGAATTAATAGAAGCAAACAGGTCTCTTTAATTGCAGGCAAGGACTGAAATGATTGGGGGATCTTCTAGCCTTACTCTTAAACATTTTGAATGTTCTCCCAGTATAGTTAATCTTGGATTAAGAACAACATTCACAATTGTAAGGATTTGTTGTTTGGAAAGGACTAATTTTCAAGGAAAGCTAGATTGATAATTTAAAAATAGGCAGATTGCTTCAAAACATCCTAGAGATAGAGGGTTCTATCTTGAAAGCCTAACTTGCATTGATTTCCAAACTCCAAAAAACCCTAAATTTTTAATTCCTCATGGTTGATCAATCTTCTTTTGTCTTAATTCTTTCATTTCAATTTTCTAGACTATTGGCGATTGAAGGTTTCAGTCCATTGTGTTTTTGCAGAGCATTGGAAGTAGGAATGATGGTCAAAACAAATAAAGATACCCCAATTGCAGGGGTTTACTCCAATAGAAGGCAGAAAAATGCATTCTAAATAAATGATGACCTTCACATGCTTTCCATGATCAAGAGTGTAATTAGGATCACTAACATCATCTTGCATTTGTTTCAAATAAAATATTGCCTCACAAATAATTGAGATGATATTTTTTGCTTCAAAATGATGCCACGAGTGGATGAAGTGTTTAACTTCGTTAATCAAAGGTAGTCCAGTTTTAGTTTTATCTTTAGTTTTATCTTGTATTCGACATCTTTCTTTTTTCTTTTAAATAGATTTTATTTTGATCTAGACCCAAGGGAGAATTTTCTTTCTTTTGGTTAGCCCCCACTCTGAGCTCTCTTCTTTGCTTTAGAAGATTCCATTCCTTTTAGAAGATATACGAGGAGAATGTGGTAGGTAAATGGATTGTGTGCTAGCCAGGCCAGTGTTGCTCTTCAATGGAGTTGACAACTCTCTCTCTTCATCTTCTTAATATTGGCCTTGCTATCACAACTTTTGTCTTCCAAGCACCAACTACTTACTTCAAGATAGCCTTATTGCCATCATGGATTCACAAATTTGTTCTTAACCAGTTTTTATGCTAGATTTTTTTACCTTTTTCTTTAAATCAAGTTCTAATTGATTTTGGATATGATGTATCATCCCATTAAATTCTCAGTTGTATACAGACACTTTTTCAAATGTGTTTTTTTTTTTGTTGATTGAAGATAATTGTCAATGATGCTTGGTTTAAATATTTTTAACTGTTGGTGGTCAAAACATGGTTACAAATGTTGAATGTGCAAGTAAGGTATTAGATTCTCCTATGCATTTGACCAAAATGCTTTAATACTTTTTACAACATATTATAGATTTTTTTTTGCTATAGTATATGGCCTCATTGTTCACGGATATTTAGGTCTATAGTCACTTGAGGGCTTGCAAGTCATGATAGGAAATATCCGTCCTTATTAAAAGTTCTATTCTTGTTCAAGGAAAAATTATATGTAATTATTATATGGGAAAGTTTAACTTCTAGATCTCCAAATAATAATGGACCGTTAATAGCAAGCTTGCAAAATTTGGGAAATCAAATAAAAAATGGTATGATTAGGGCATCAAGGCTCTACTTACAACTTCGTGTAATATAGTTTTTAGATAAGACAACAAAGTAACATTTAAATCTGTGGAGTATTAATCAATAATATTCTTCTCTTCACTCTACAATATTCTTATTAGACTAGTAATATAACTCCACATTCTAATGCTTTTTTAGTGACTTAGCTTATGTAGGTTTTATTTTAATTTTCTCTTTAGGGATGTAAAAATATACTTATAAAAGGTCATGGTTTGGTAGAAACAAATAATATATATGACAAATAATATAAGGGTGGGTTTTTATTTTAAAAAATTCTGGTAATTCCAAGACACTTGAAATATTAATTTTAAGAGCAATCTCATATAGAGGTTGTATTTATGTCTAAAATTTAAATTTAAATATTCATACAAGTATTTATTTATTTGATAATAGTTGATTTGATTCATATTTATATTTTGTTTATTTGATAATATTATGCCATATTTGAATGTATTTATTCAGCTTCAACTTATTTATATTGTTCAAGTAATCTATTATTACAATTTTTGAGGTTGTTATTTTTGTGTGTGCGTGTGTGTTCAATACACACTCACTTCACCCTCATTTAATCTTGGTGAATTATTGAAATCATTACAATGATATTATAAATTTGATCTTGTTAACCTAACAAATAAACAAAGTGTTCATACTACCCAATGAAAATAAAATAAGATACTATAGAAGTTGCAACAAATCCAGGATTTAACACTAGATTCAGATAATAAGGAAAAAATGGTACAATGGGGAAGAAAAAAAAAATAACAATAAGAAATTATAATAATTATGTCAAAAATTATAATTATAAAAAAAGTAACAATAAAAAAAATTATAATAAAATAATTGGACAATAAAGATTCTTGACATATAAATTATATATTATTTAAATAAATAAAATATTATTAAAAAAGCTATTAATTTCAGAAAAAATAAAAATTAAATAAAAAGCTATCTTGAATTTCTAAAATAAAATAATTTTGGAAAAAATAAACATTTAAAATATTACTTCAGAAAATTGGATGGAGATTATAAATAAGATGTTAATTAAAAAACATATTAACTCTACAAAAGTTCAATTGTAAATTGCAAATATTAAATACAATACTCAAAATACAATAATGAAAATAAATAAATGGCTACTAGGGTATATAAAAGTTTTTTTTATTAAAAAAAAACCTAAGTATGTATAAAATAGTTTTAAATATTTTAGCTTAGATTGTTGATGAAGGATCTTCAAAACTTAACTGGTTTCCCTTTCATCCGTGGATGAAAATGATGTGCCGCTATTTGGATGGCCGAATCTATTGCCTGGTGTCGATAGGCTCTGCACAGATGGATGCCCCTCTAAATTACCATATGCTGTGCCATAAACTATCCTTTCAAGTATGCCCTCCACCTCTCTCACTGTTGGTCTTTCCCCTGGACTATATCCCGTGCATTGCAGAGCCATTCCAATCAAACTAACCAGCCAGCTGCCCTGCTCTATGGATTCAATGGACCCCTCCACACACCGTTCATCACCTAGTATTTCACTGTCCACTACCTTCTTCAGTGCTTCAGGAAATGTTGTTCTCACCCAATTGGGCAAAGTTTTGTTTCCAGTGAACATATCTTCGGTAGGCCTCTTTCTTGTCACCATTTCAAGGATGAGCACTCCAAAACTGTAAACATCGACCTTCGTCGTCACTTGTGCCCCCAATCCATATCCTACAATAGTTCAGAGCATTTCATTGTTCTTATTAACAACACATCCATAATCTAACTAGGGGAGAGGGCCCAATAGTCGTGCACCCAATCGTAAATATAATATTCAATACTCGTTTATATAATGTTCAATAGTTGTGATTTGACTACCCATAATTAAACAAAATGTATGCTTTTGATCTAAAAAGCAACCAATCATGTGATACCACATCAGCGCTCGACTACTCATGATGTAATGCACGAGAATTGGTCTCACTATTTTTTGGGGCCTTTTTGGACACCTTGACAAAAACGCATGCTGATGTGGCATCATATTTGATGATGTGGCCTTGAAACCTTAGTTATAAGCAGAGAACTTGCCAAGTAAGCTGCTGTTAGGGTGCACGACTACTGGGTCCTCTCCCCTAATAAAGTGGAAATAGTAAAAGATACAAATTAAAAAATCTAACACAGGTTTGGACATCCATATTCCAAAGGAATTTACCTGGAGCAAGATAGCCTACTGTTCCTTTCAGCCTAGATGTGCTACTGCTTGCAAAATCGGTGGAAGCAATTAGACGGGCAATCCCAAAATCAGCCACATGGGCTGTCATGTTCTCATCCATTAGAACATTTGAGGGTTTCAAGTCACAGTGAACAACAGGAGGGGAACAATCATGGTGTAAATATGCCATCGCGCGTGCCACATCTAGTGCAATGCTCAATCTCATTTTTAAACTCAACCTGCAATCCTGGTGCAGCTGTTGTTCGAGGCTTCCCTTTGACATGAACTGGAGTACCAGAGCCCTGAATCCTGGTGTTGAGCAATAGGACAAGATTTTGACCAGATTGCGGTGTCTGATTTTGCTCAGTATTCTGCCCTCTTTGTAGAAATTCTTGTAAGAATTTTGAGGGTCCTGATCGAATACCTTAACAGCCACCAATGTGTTATCAGATAGCAGTCCTCGTAAACCGACCCGAAGCTACCCGCTCCTAGCAAATTAGCGGCATTAAATCCTTCCGTTGCTGTGTGAAGCTCCTGGCTAGAAATTTGCATGAAACCTCTTCGCAGTGAACTATTTGTGAATGGTTCTCTTTTGGTCTTTCTAAAGAAGATGTAAAATGCTCCCAAAATGCAACACAATGCCAAAAATGTGCCTACTGAAACAACCATGACAACCTTCCTGTTAAACCCATTTGAACGGATCCTGGCAGAGCTTGTGCAATTTGGTAAATTCAACCAGCCTGAAACTGCACATAATCCAGGGTTTCTTAAAAAAGATGTTCCGCTAAGATTTCTGAAAGCTCCTTGATTGGGAACGGCGCGGCTTAACCGGTACACTCTAAGCGTTGAACGGTTAGGTGGCCGGACCCATGTGGGGCCCTCTTAACCCAACCTCTGTGTTTCCGTAGCGTTTCTTAACCTGAACTTTTTGAAATATCCGTTTCCGCCATTTGCAGTTTACATTTCCCGTTCCCGTTCTTGTTCTCATGCTGTTCGCGTTTGCCATTTCCACCGTTCACATTTGTCTGATGTAGCCAAAACAACAGACACTCGAGCAACTCGGGGGACGGGTGCAGTGACGGGAGTCCAACAGGAACTATATTGGCATTGTTTTTAAGCCCATTCCCTGCATTTCACCATTTCCTCGCGTCACAAATTTCCTTGGTCATTCAACAATTTTAATCCCACATACATTCCAGGATATACGTTGCGGTGAGTAATTTTATATTTATCAGAAGAGAGTCACACTAAAAGTAGCGTAAGATGTAAATATTTTTTCCTTTTATTCTATATGCAAATATTAAATAATAATATTTTTATTAAAATATTTACATTTTAAAAATTAAATTAAATAGTTATATTTATAATTTTATTTGTTTTAACCAATAATTTTTATGTTTAATATTTTCATGATTATAAAATATATTTTTAATAATATCATTATATTTAAATTTTTATTTTAAAAAAATGTTATTTATTATATTTTATTTATAAAATTATGTAAATTTTATAAAAGACATGTTGAGTTAACAATGATTTAAATTTCAAATATGAAGAATTTGAGGTTATAATTTACAAAAGTGTGATAGGATGACATGATGGAAAATATGATAATTATATATAAAAGAGTATAATCTAAGATAATCAAATAAATCTTTATATACAAACAATAATTAATTTTGATTAATAAAAGATAGTTGTGGAAATATATAATTTATAATTTAATGTTAGTTAAAAATAAGGATGCTTAGTTATAAGTTTGATGATGAATAACTCTAATGTAATAGAGAAAAACAAATGTGTCTTGAGAATACCTTCTATCATGCAAGTAAAAATAAAGATAATTGCAAGCTAAGTTTTACTATCAACAATAGTAAGAAGGAGAAGGTGAGGAAATAGGGTTAGGAATTATGCTTGTATAGAAAGTGGTAATGCTCCACCTAATACACTAGCCATAGGATGAAATGACATGTTAGGCACTTTCAGTTGTGGTACATAGTACTTCTTTGTCTTAACATAGTGATGAGTATCTATGTAGGCATTTGGAACTGCTTGCAATCTGAGCATAGGAGTGTTAGTGATAAAATATTCTTTGTTCAATTGGTTGTATTTGTTGGATCCAAGGAATTAAATGAGAAAAAAATAGAACATGAAAATTAAATGTAATATAAGATAAGCAAGTAAGCATATGAGTGATGTAAAGTAGTAATTGTAATAAATGCATCATTTGATATTCAAGTAAAACATCACGAGTGACAAAGCATGAAATTAGATGGGTTTTAGAGATAACATTAACAAACTAAGCCTCCTTTGACATTGAAAAACAAAAAGTGGTGATTTGGCCCTTGATGGTTAAAAAACACCCATGCAAGTACATATGGCACTAGGATAGGCATATGACCCCAATGTATCATCCAAGAGCATGAGCATGCAAAGGTCGAGATAAGGCACTAGGTCTCTAGTGGTAGAATGGGTTTAGGAATGTGATCTCAAGGTGTAAAAAATAAAACATATTACCCTTAAATTTAGAAAAAATTACAATTGAGCAATATATCCATAAATAATTGTACAATCTCAACCAATTCTAGCTGAATAATTATATGTATTTAAGGATCATACAAATTTAGTAGCTACAAAATAAATTAAAAAAATAAATTTAATAAAAGTTGTGAATGGTTTAAACTAAGATTCATAATATAAATCGAAGAAAACTTCTAGGAGTTAAATGTTGTCAAATGATTATTTTCCCTAGGTTTATTTAACAAGCATCTATGCAATGTTATATAAAAATATCTAAAGAATATAACTTTAATATAGTATCAGACCTTTGTCAATAGCTAATTTTGTGTGATATTTTTGTTGTGTTGAAGAACATGTGAGGTGCCTAGAAAAGGAATTTCTAGTTGTTGCATGATAATGTCAATCTGTTACAATATTGTTTATATTCAACATGATATTATTTGTCAAGTCAATATTAATCTAAGCATGTACTATAATGAAACTTGTGAGTCATGATTTGTTTGAACTTAGGAATGTGTTGTAGTAGTATACAAAATCTAGCAATGTACAACTTGTGTAGCAACTAGAAGCCATTAAATTATTTTTGTTTCTCATCCTAATATTGATCTTCATTCTCTTATGCATCTTTAATTTTATTTATTTTGACCTTTATCTTGCATACCTATAAATATTTGTTTAATGAATACAATTTTGTGTTTAAAACATTGATTGAATAATAATATCTTTAAATCTCTTTTAGTCTAATTTGGTAGGAGTTAAAAGTATACTAAATAAATTAAATTTTTACTTATTTTTTCTTTTTAAATTTATGTAGATGAATTATGATTCTATCATGATATGTATATTATAGTTTGTATATTTTGAAGTATCTCATTATCACCAATACAAAACAATTCATATGATGGTTAGAAAAGAAACTTTTAACTCTCATTCTTTTATATAACTATTTTTTTGGGTTAATTTTCCTTTTTAAATTGAGTATGATTCTTAAAATATTGATAATATTTGAAATTACATGCAAATATTCCATTTATATTGACAATTTTATAAATCTAAGAAAAGTTATACATAATTTATATTCTTAATTCTATGTTTAACTTTAAACAAAGTAATTTTTCAAAAAGAGGACTTAGATAGTTTATAAAAATATTAAAAAATTATTATATTATTTTCTTTTTATGGAATTTCTCCATTCAAGTATGGAAAATTCTTACCATCCCACAAATGTTATCGAGATCTCAAGTAACAATAACAACCCAACTCTACCAACTAACTCATGCCTATCAATCAATTTGAATGGATTTCTTAATAGTAGCATTAAGTATTTTTCAAATAAATCAAGTTGGAGGTGGGTCAGATTGGTGGGTCGGGCGTAATGTTACTAAATTATAGAATAAGCTCTTTTCTATTGCATAGGTTTATTAGACATAAATTAAAAGGTCTCCTAAGGATTAATGCTTTCATTAACTAAAATATTGTTAGTAAACTTGATAGATTTATAAGGCCTAGCTTTAGATGAACAAGCCCTAGTAGAAGCAAGAAGATAAATCTTATCATTCACTGACCAACATAATGAACAAAATCTCAAATATTAATTTTTACTCTAATTGAAGACCTCCAAACCCTTTCGAAGTCCTTAATAAATCACTAAGCCTTTCACAATGGACCCAAAAATAGTAGAGCCAAAAGACTTAGTATCAAACTTACTAAATTATTATTATTATTATTTTAGACTGCAAGAATTAGAATCGGGAAGCCACCCCCTATAGACTGCAGTGCGTGTGGTAAAAAAAATTCACGTGACTAGTGATGCTAGCATGACACGCCCTCTAGCACCACAGGGATGGTGGGGAGACTAGACCTCGTGACCTCTTACCTACAACAAAATGTTTTAGCTAATCGAGCTAGGTCCACCACCCCACTAAATAAAATTTATTAATAATAGATACTATATCAATTTTAACTTTGCTTAGGGATAGGCTTTAAAAACTCACTTAAAGTAAAACAAACACCGTAAAAAATATATTTTTTAAATCCCAATAGAATGCATAAATCTTTTATTTCCCTTATTATCATTAACCAAAAAAATATAATAAGCTTATTTAACTAGCTAACCTTAAAAGCATCCAACAAATATAAAGAGATATATACCATTTAAAAATATAAAAGAATTTACACAATTAGATTGACTAGCCTAAGAAAAAAGCTAACACAATTTTAAAATCCATAAACTAATTTCGCTTGTTAAGGAGGGATTAAGTGAAAAATGGCCCTAAAATATCCTATAATCACATTAATTCTAAAGCAACTCCAACCTTTTTCTCACTTTTTAATTGCAACCTTAAATTTAAAAGTCAAACAATAACTATCTATATGAAATATCTTTTATAAATATAAAGTGCAACCTTTATGTTAAATAAAGAATTATAATAAATTAACATATAAATTAAGTCACCATATTTATTTTAAATGTTTGATAGATGTTAATCATTACACACTTTTCAATTTTGTGTCTTTTTGGAGTTATTATTGGAAGGAAAATATAATGGTGAACTATATGTTTTTAGTAAATCTATATCATTTTAGTGTTTAAAAATATTTAAATAATTTCTTTGTTGATATATTGTTTACTTTGACATGCAGCATCATAGAAGTTCACATGCACATCAATATGAGAGAAAAAAATAATGATATATTTATGCCCTTTTTCATTATTTTTTGGCACACTTTGACTACATTGTCCTTTGTGCAATAACAAATATACAAGTGGAAAATTCTTGTATGAGTTTATCTCATGACATTACCCTATCTTGGATAAGATCTATTAGTACAAATTTGACCATGATCATCGATAGCTGTAATTTTTGACCCTACAATTCTAAAATTCAAATTCAATTTAAATCTTGACAACATCCTCCCATTAGTCATTGTGAGCTTACCTAGTGCATTTTCGTGTTGATTTTTATGCTACATTTTATTTAACTTAGACATTCACTTAACCATTTAAGATTATTAGAGATTTATCAAAAGATAAAATTTCATTGAGAGGAATGTAATAGCACATTATCATAACATATATCATCATGTCTTTAATCATTATTCCTAAGTCATGGAATTGGTTTGATTTGGGGTCTAATTGGGGAGAACAAAACCCTTGAAATTTAGCGCTTTCCCTAGAAGTGTTATTAAACATCATCAATCTATATTGAGGTTCATATTTTAGAAGACCAAGGAAAACAATTTCCTTATTGATATCTTGTTTACCTTGATTTGTGCCATCATAGAAGTTCACATGCACATCAAAGTGGGAGAAAAATTTAATGATATATCCATGCCCTTTTCCTTTTTTTTTGGCACACTTTGACTAGATTATCATTTGCGAAATTAGAAGTCTACAAGTGACATGTTCATGTGTTAATTCACCTCATGGCATTGCCCTTTCTTGGATAAGATCTACTAGTGCAAACTTCTACTAGTGCAAACTTGATCTTGTAATTTTGAACCCTAAACTTTTAAAATTTAAACACCCTCCCACTAAGCATTGTGAGCTTACCTAGTGCATGTTTATGTTGATTTGCATGCTACAATTTATTCAAAGACATGCACTCAAACATTTAAAATTATCAAAGGTTTAAGTAGGATTTATCAAAACAACCATTTTCTTTGAGAGAAATATAATAACGTTTTCTCATAACATATATCATCATGCCTTTAATCATTATTCCTATGTCAAGGAATTGGTTTGATCAGGGGTCTAATTAATGAGAACAAAACCCTTAAAATTTAGCACATTCCCTAAAAAAATTACTAAGCATTATCAATCTATATTGAGGTTCAGATATTAGAAGAAGAAGGCAACCAAATTCTAAGCATCAATTTTTTGCTATTTTATTCTTATAGGTATAAGTTTATATTTGTACAGTAGTTCAATTTCTTAGACATGGATATGAACCAAAAAAAATTGAGACATTTACTAATCATATAGGGATCTAAATGAGGATAACACAACCCTCACAATTTAGTAGATTTCGTAATGGTGTTTTTGAACATTGTCAATCCTTATTGAGGTGTAAATGTTAGAAGATAAAAGTGGGTGAATTCCAAAGATTTTTTTTTCTAGTTGATTCTTGCAACTATAGGTGTAAGCTTATATAGTAGTTCTATTTTGCAGACACATATCTGAACCAAAGCAAAGAACATTTTGTTCACATATTTTAAGACATTTATATAATCAAGTTTGGAACCTCCAACACTTCAAATAATCAACATCTACATCTCCAACAACAAATTTGTATCATTGAATTTTAAAATAAGCATCACATTTTATTTATTTAATTCTATCCTTTTATGAAATTTACCTTTTTTTTAAAAATAAAACATAATAAACAACATTTTTCTTCATTAAACCAAAAAATTAAATATAATAACATTATTAAATATATATTTTGTAATCATCCCATGGCTAGTGTATTAGGTGAAGCATTACCAATTTCTATACAAGCATAATTCCTAACCTTATTTCCTCACCTTCTCCTTCTTATGATTGTTGGTGGTAAAACTTAGCTTGCAATTATGTAGGCTCAAGACACTTTTGTTTTTCTCTATTACATTAGAGTTATTCATCATCAAACTTATAACTAAATATCCTTATCTTTAATTAACATTAAATTATAAATTATATATTCCCACAACTATCTTTTATTAATCAAAATTAATTATTGTTTGTATATAAAGATTTATTTGATTCTTAGATTATACTCTTTTATTAATTATTGTTTGTATATAAAGATTTATTTGATTCTTAGATTGTTAGTGAACTGGAGGTCAATGTTGACGGGAATGGAGCCCTCGAACATGTTGACTGCAAGACTAATACGCCGTAGTCGTGTGCAGTTTAAGAGAAAAGGAAAAATATTTCCGTGGAAGTGGTTAGCAGTAAGCATAAGTATTTGTAGGCGACTCAACATCCCTATCTCTCGGGGGAGCACTCCGCTCATATTATTAAAGCTTGCGCTAATAATATAGAGTTCCGAGCAATTTCCTATAGATTTAGGGAGGCTGCCGCTTAGATTATTACTTACAAGGGAAATCACTTGCAATTTGGGCAGGTTATAGCCTATATCCTCTGGAATTGGTCCCTCAAGCATATTCCTGCTCAGTGACAAGTTAAGCAATCTTGTGCAGTTACTTAGAGACCTGGGAATTTCTCCCGAAAACCGGTTGCTTTCCAGATTCAGTATTCTTAAATTTCGTGAGAGCGTCAAGTTTAGAGGGGATCCGTCCAGTTAGAAGGTTCCAACCAAGATCTAAGGTTTTGAGCGCAGAACAGTTCGTCAACTGTTGTGGGATGACACCTGTCAAATTATTTGGACCCAGCATGAGTCTTTTGAAGTTGTGCAACGAACTCAGCTCTGCGGGAATGGGGCCAGATAAATAATTGTTAGAGAGGTCGAGAGTTGTAAGGAAGGACATGTTGCCCATATGAGGGGGAATCTGGCCATTCAGTGCCTTGTATTTGAGAACCACACTCACAACCCGTTCTTTGTCATCACAGGTTATTCCAGTCCAATTGCAAACATAATTTCCAGCTACCCAATTAGATAGAGAAAAAGTTGGATCTATCTGCACAGACATTTTTAACTGGAGCAAAGCTTGTGTGTCAATCTGCTTCTGCTGTTAGAAATCACTGAATGAAAGTGCGGGCATCACAAAAGTAAAGAAGAGGAGGAAAAAGAAGAACCGACCTTTACAATTCACGCGCTCTTGCAATCTCATCGTCATGTCTGAGTGCTAATGCAAATGAAATGACCTGCTTTCGCAGATGGCGAGGAGAAATAGTTCAGAGAAATGTGGAAAGTAAATCGTGGTAGATGAGAGACTTGGAAGGATGCTTTATTCTGTGGTCCAGCTCAAGTAAAAGTTTGGAGGATAAGCTACAATAATTGTACAAAAGTTAAATCATCCTCTTCTTTAAATCATTGCACCCAGATTTTATCTAAATATGAGGCAAGCCGCCAAAGTTAAATTATCCTCATTCTCTTTAAACAAGATTTGAGTAAACTAAGACATAGATTTAGAAATGTTAGAGAAGAAATTAGAGGGCTTATGTGTATTTAGTTCAAGTTTTTAACCTTGATTACATTAATTTGTTGAAACATTGCAATAAGAAATTGGAATCCAATACTAGATTAGTGATATTATGCTTCTTATTATGGGTTCACTAGCATTTCTATGGAATTTGTAAGCGGCCATTTCTTTGAAAGTATACCATGATGACTTTTCTAACAAATTCATTCAAAGAATCCAATTCATTAAGCACATTCATAGACAAGAATCCGCTTAGGAGTATAGTTCTCATGATTATTCATAAATTATTACAATTATTTTTCAATAAACATTAAGAAATTATTATAGTAGATTATGAAAATATTCATTACAATGTAAATATGAAAACATATACCATTTATTATCAGTCTCAAATGCTCATGTACCAACATGACACATTGTAACATCTATAGTACAACTATTAAAGTTGTATACAAGTCATATAAGAAGCCAAGGGGAATCTGTAATTTATCAAATACCTAATTATAACTTAGTACACAAGCATATCCAATAATAATAATTTAATTATTTGAAACATAAACAAGCAGCTTCAATATAGACACATATCCAACAAGTATCACCTCTTTGATTTATCAATTGAGCTCAAAATTTTCTTTTGAGAATATGCCACAAATTCTAGTTTATGAGGAATGGTGGAAGATGACCCCACCTTCTGAACACATGATGTCACATACCTACCCCTCTAATAGAATCTAATGTATTAGCAATAAAAAGGAATAACTATCAATATTTGATTGACACATGGTGAAAGAGACTTAAAACACATAGAACTAATAGGACATATTACACACATCACAAGTACACATAGTGATGAAATAGCAAAAGAGGAGTGAATGCATGATCCTACTATTGGCATATTCCACCATTTCCAATCGTACTTGGTTTTTTATTGTTTGTTTATGAGTTGTCATTGTTTGATAGTATATTTAGGAATTTTGTTGAACCCGTCACTATCAACACATACATGGGTTTTCTCATTTTTCATGTATAAATTTGTATCATCTAATGCAAATCTGTACATTGTGATTTATCTTGCATAATGCTAATACCTACTATATTAACAACTTCCTCTTATACTATTCATTATCACTTAAAAATTTCATAATGTGCAACCAATTGAAAAGTGGGAGGCTAATCCATCACATACTACACCACATGTCCTTCCCCTTTTTGGTTCATTGCCACTGAGATGACGTGTGAAGCCTCACATACTACTTGATATCATATCTATCATGTAAACCACTAACTAGAACACTCATACATACATAATACATATTCAACTGGACTCTAGAAACAACTTTACTAGCACCCACTAGATACTTTTCCACAACTACCTATTGAAACTTTGAGTTGGTTGGATCTTGACATCATTGCCTATGTTCTATTAACTAAAGTATACCTAAAGCATAATATAGTGGATATTATCTAACATCTATCACCTAGATGCTATTATGAAAGGTAGCTAGACCCTTCATATGGTCAATTAATTTTACTCATAAACCCCACTTATTAACTTAAATTTTGGAAGTTGTCAATAATCTTATTTACCAATTAAGTCATAGGTTTTTAATAGACCAATGAGCACCTCAAGAGAATATGATGTGTTGTGTTTGTAAGATTATATAAGATGATATAATATTTATTTTCCATTGTAGGATGATATAGGATGCATTATATCATCTTATACACATTATTAACTAGTTATTAGTTCTACTCTACTCATTGTCTTTGGTCTAACTTACTTAGCCAACTACTACTTTTGTGCAAAACTACACCTCCTTTATGTCCACTTCTCATTTCCTTTCACCTTAGCCTTCATTCCTCATAAAAACTCAACTTGGTTTCTAGTTTCAATAGGGTTTGCCTTACCCTTGGATGGCTCTCTATCAAGCAATCAATCAAATGTCAAAATATTGGCCTCATTCTTTACATCCTCTAGAATTAGAGAAAGTCTCCACTTACTCTCCTTCAAATTTATAAGTGGAAGTAACAATATGGATTAATGATGTAAAACCAAAAATTTACATTGTATTAGTTGGTTTACTAACAAAAATAAGGTTTTTCTTAAAGAGGTCATGGAGAAATGACCAATAATGAAAAATGATGATCATGATCATAACTTGAATATTAAGAATATCAATAGAAAAGAATCTCAATAAAATTAAAAATATTAAAATCATATTAAAGTAATTAAAATGATAATGTGATGCCTACAATGATGTGTGATAAAGGGGGTTGTGGATTAATTTGGAATGCATCAATTACAATTTGTTTTTTCTTTCTCAAACCATAGACTTTAACTGATTTTGAGTCATTCTAGTCATTTAAAAGACAAAAGAAAAGCCATGTGAGAATTAGCTTGCAATTGTACTACTAATCAGATGGTTGAGGACCCCACTAAGTACCTATCAAATGAGTTGAATACTATGCATGATTCCATAAAAGGTACACTATTTGTCCTCTTGTTCCCTCTCATTTGTGCTTCAATGTCCGTGAGATACGTCATTAAACAATGACTTTTGGTGATTTTAAAACACTGTTAGAGGTGAATGTCCTAGTTTGTTGGGAGAAATCATGGAATAAATGAGTTGTTTGTCACATTTGTATGAAGGGATTGTGTTAAATTTTTGTCTCACTATACTCCCAAGTTTTTAATTTTTAATAGTTCATGTTAGCATAGAAAAAGTTTGAACATGGCTAATTTGTAGACAAAATGCACCTATGTACATACAAAAACACATAAAAACATACAAACATGATGAGACGACGTAGTGTAGTGTTGAGATAGGACCAAATGTCAGGGAAATAGTAGGATTTAATAATGTTGTTAAGTTGGTTTTCCTGCCTCCTGTTGGTTGATAAAATTGGATCTTGTGGCTTGTCGTAGAAGTTATCATTTTTAGAGCTTTTATCTGGCATGGGAATTGGAGGCGAACTGACATGTGTGTTTTTGGTTTGGAGAAAGAAGGGTGAAAACACTCTGCATTTCAAGTCTACACATTGAAAGCTGAAGGTTGGAGTGCTCGTGGAGGAGTTGGAGGAGAAAAATAGCCAAATCAAGGTGTGTTTTTAGTCTACATGTTGAAAGCTAAAGTTTGCAGTGCACATGGAGGAGTTGGAGGAGAAAAATAACCAAATCGAGATGAGGGGTGCTAACCAATTGGGTTGCAAATGGTTTTACAACACTATATGGGTTACTTGTTTCTTAACACCTAGGGTTTTCCAACATGATTTTTTACAAAATGGAATGAATGTATTGAAAATATTTTATAATTTAGATAGTGCGAATGTATTGAAAGACTTCTTCAAAATTTATAAGGACTTTTAATTTGAGTGAAAATTGCATTTAAATTTCACATGATTGAAAAAAAAGTGAACAAAATAATTTTACTTTGGAAAACACAATGTGGGTTTTCAATTATTTGAACCTCCTTGTTTAAATGTAAAGGGTTGTCTCATAGTGGGTTGCTTTCTTCTTAACACATACAGTTTTGCAACATGGAATTTTACAAAACAATAAGAATGTCTTGAAAATCATGCCTTCCTTGTTTTGTTTAAATTTTGCATGATTGAAAAAAAAAAGTGCATAAAATATTTGTAATTTGAAAAACACAATGTGGGTTTTTAGTTATTTGAATCTCCTTGTTTAAATGTAGAGGGTTGTGTCACAGTGGGTTGCTTGCTTCTTAGCACATATGGTTTTGCAACATGGAATTTTACAAAACATTATGAATGTCTTAAACATCACACCTCCATTGTTGTGTTTAAAGTTCGCATGATTGAAAAAAAAATGTGCACAAAATAATTATAATTTAGAAAACACAATATGGCTTTTTCAGTTATTTCAATCTCCTTGTTTAAATGTAAAGGGTTGTGTCACGGTGGGTTGTTTGCTTCTTAACACGTATGGTTTTGCAACATGGAAGTTTACAAAATAGTATGAATGTCTTGAAAATAACACCTTCCATTGTTGTGTTTAAATTTTGCATAATTGAAAAAATAGTGCACAAAATAATTGTAATTTGGAAAACATAATGTGGGTTTTCAATTATTTGAATCTCCTTGTTTAAGTGTAAAGGGTTGTCTCACAGTGGGTTGCTTGCTTCTTAACATGTATGGTTTTACAACATGGAATTTTACAAAACAGTATGAATGTCTTGAAAATCACACCTTCCATTGCTATGTTTAAATTTCGCATGATTGAAAAAAGAAAGTGCACAAAATAATTGTAATTTGGAAAACACAATTTGGGTTTTTTTAGTTATTTGAATCTCCTTGTTTAAATGTAAAGAGTTGTCTCACAATGGGTTTCTAGCTTCTTAACATGTACAATTTTGCAACATGGATTTTTACAAAATAGTATGAATGTCTTGAAAATCACACATTCCATTGTTGTGTTTATCTTTTCAACTTCATGTCTTTTAGATTGTAGTTGTCTATCAACAGCGTTAATTAAACTCATTTTATTTCAATAGTAAAATTTTCTTTTAATCTTTTAATTCCTTTTCTAAGTAGTTAATTGTAGTGTTTATGGTGTTTTACTTCAATTTTAATAGTTCCAACTATTGCTTTTGCATCTGTGAGTTGACCAGCCACACATTTTTCCTCATCCCCACTGTTGTTACCTATTATCACCCCCCTGGTATTCCTTTTCATGAGCTTCTACCTTCTATTTCATATCTTTTACTTTAATCTTTCAAGCAATTGTTCCCTCATTGGCCCTTAAGATAGCACCATCTATTTCTTGGATAGAGTTTTGATTTTCTTTAATACTTTTATGTAGCTTTGCAACCACTCTTTGCTCAACTTTGAGAGTGTCTTTTTTATTAGAGAATGTAGATGTTTTCTATTTGATAAGTTATTTACAAAACTTGTCTACCCTTCCACATAGGGATTTCATGTCTCCAGCCAACTAATTCTCCTTTTCTACTCTAAGATCTATTTTTCCTTTTCATTGTCATCTATTTGGAATCATATTTATTCCATGGAATTCTTAAGTTGAAGAATCTTTGACTTCATTTATTCAACTCCACTTGTAGCATCATCTCTCACTTTCTTTTCTTGCACAAAATCATATGCAATAGAAAATTTCTTGACTTTATCCACTTTTACATTGGCATTTTCCCATTACAAATACTGCACAATGCTCCTTCATCAAGTTGTCAAGTGCAAGAACAATCTCATCAGTCCATACATTATCTATTTTATTCTCTTTGGTATGATTCTTTTCAAGTGTTTTTAGAGCAAATTCCTTTTTCATTACATATTTTATACTACTTGCTACTCGAGTTCTACATTGACATATGCCCATTGGACATGCACCTTCCTCAACTTCTCAACAGCACTGAGTCTCTTCAATCAATACACTATTTGTCTCATTCACTTTGGTTTGCTTCTTTTCAAGTACTTCTATAGCAAATTCCTTTGTCGTTTCATACATTCTAGTACCTACTACCTCCAATTTTACATTCTCATTTTCCCATTGCACTGTGGCAACAAAAATTATACTCCCTTCTTGGAGATAGTACAATTCTTGCCTAATTTGGACCTATTTTGGTAACCTTGCATTAATTACCATTTAAATCATCATTTATAGGCCCCTAAGACCCATTATTTTGGATCTCAAGGCTTATTTCAACTAAAAACTCAACAAAATCATTTAAAACATCAAAAATCCTGAAAAATCACCTCAAAAATCTAGGGTGGGACTCATTTTCCACCTTGGGAGAATAAGTCACCCTCGATGGGACCTATGAATTTGAAATTCACCATGCTCCCTTTAGGTTTTATTTTTGGCTAAGTACCGACCCATACCTTCAACGAACTTCATCAGCTCCCTTTTGGTTGTCACCACGAATTCAGCCATGTGTCCACTCATCACTTTCCAAGGAATTTTTCTCCTTGCTCATCTATCAGTGCCCGATATGCTCCCACGTGTCTTCATCGTGGGTTATTTTGATTGCTTCCTTCCACTTCCTCATCAGTCCCCGCCCACATGCCATGTAGCTCCCATTCGTAAAAAGATTTGGTAGGCCCTGCAAGCAGCGTCTATAATAAACAGTTTGATATGTGTCATCTTGGCACAAGTTTTCAGTGAAGAAAAGAGAAATCGACCACGAGAAGCGATATGTTACCACGTGTCCCTTCAGCGCAAGCTTCTTTAGCAAAGGATTAAATTGAACCAAGGGTTGCGATCTACTTCCACGTGTTCTAACTTCCTATCCAAAGAGGAAACACTTGTTCGTGCGGGCCTTCGCTAGGACCACTACCATCATTCACAGGGGATACACCTAAATGGAGGGAGACTAGATGTTGTGTCTCAAATCTTTTCTGTTGCAACGGTCGAGGGAAATCATTGCCTCGACATCATTGCTCAGATTCTGAATCTTTTCAGTTGATACTTGCCAAGTGGTGGAAGGCTTGCTATAAGTACTACTCTTTACTTCAAAGGAAGAGTTCTAAAGGTTCCAATGTTCAAGGTTACAAGTTTGGAGATCACATGCTATTTCACCAGTTTTTAGAATTACAATATTTTTGGAGAGACCAGGCCTTTGTTTTGTTTATATTATTACAAGAACTCATAGACTGTGCCATTGTTTAGCCTCTCTATTTCTTATGCTATTGATAAACTTTATGTTGTGCCATTATTACATTTGAATGGTTTATTTGTCATACTTCTATAATCTAAATGCAAGTTTGTTGGTTTAGATCATGTCTTTCTACTCTTCTTTTTAGTAAATGGGCATGATTATTATTTTATGTCATTGAATGATTTGTTCATGCTACAATCCTTAATTTTTGTTATTTTAGGACATGGTAAATTGCTAAGCAGGCCCTTAGATCATATCCAAAAGATAAGTTTATCATGTCTTTTATCTAAATTCTAGCACATCACCTTAGTTAGATTCATTATTTTATATCTGCTTTTGTTTCCCATTCCAAAACCCCATTTACAGAAGAAGTCAACATCTTTAAAAATCTGGAGGTCACTCAATTTAGCACAATAAGTCCCCCATAAATTGAGTTTCCCACAAAGGGTTGTTACCATGCCTATTTTTGGCATCAATAATTTTTCTTTTTCCTGACACGCCTGGTGGGACTGAGCTTCAATTAACCTAATTTCAAGAAGGGTGTATGAGCCATCGACTTGTTACTAGGTCCCAAATAGCAAATAATCCTGGTTTATTAGTACCACCATTAGGGACAGTACAGCCCGCAACCCAATTAGTGAATGTTCTGCTTCCTCCTCCCTTTCTGCTAGCCATGTTGTTTGTTGCTAATAGAAATTATGTGGCATGGGATGCCAGAAGCCCTCTTGTTGCACTATTAGCACCTATCGTTTGGGCCACTATCCTAATTTTCGCCTTAAATGCTATACCTAAATTCACCAGAGATGGCTCAAGAACGTGATCTGAACACTTGCAAGATATTGCAGACGTATGTCTAGTACATGGGGTTATAGCCCAAAATGTGGCATTAAGGCTGCTTGCTACCTCTTTCAGGGGAAAGGCACTGGATTGGTACAACACATTACAAGAAAACACTATCAATACCTGGGATGAGCTCGAGGAGCCTTTCTATCAAATATTTTTGAATGAAGGAGACCGATCATCACTCTATTATCAGCTCTCAGTCATAAAGCAGGCCTCGCACAAATCCATGGCTGACTTCAATGCTCAGTTCCATACAAGTTGGCAGAGGATTCAAGTTAACATCCACCCACCACCTAATTTTGCATTCGTGTTCTACTTAAATTCTATCAATCCTAACGTTTCAATGATGATCCAGTCTCTTGGTGGAACCACGCTACTAGGTGCATATAGCATTGTTGTCAAGGTGGAGAACAATTTGACAGATGTCAAAAAATTGCTGCATCAGCCCATCATTCCTATATTCCCTAAGATATCAGTTCCTACCCAGGATATTCCTTCTACTAGAGTGCATTGGCTCCTCCTCAATCCATGTATACGTATACAAGTGCACTGAAAAATGTTGCCTCTACATCTAGCTCTTCAAAAGAGGAGATGAGTGAGTTCAAGGAAATGTTGTGAACTATTGTTAATGAGATAATCATTATCAAGTGCAATCAAGTCGTACCTTTGAAGCCTACTTACCAGAATTATTAAGGTGGAAGGTCCCCTTACCAACAAAACCAAATCCAAGGAGGTGCTCGCACAAATCTGCAGGCACAAACAAGAAATAAAATAGTACCGATACCCACTCCACTATAGTGTGCTAATCTAAGTTCAAACAAAGAATTGACTGTGGGGCAAAACAATTTAGTGGATGAAACCAATCCTTGGTGCTTCCCTTGTGGTGATTCACATATGCCCCGAAAGTTCCCACGTGGCAACCTACAACAAAAGGTGGTGGAGCAGTGCAGCCAAGCCACAACATTAGACTCTGAAAGCTATGTGTATACCTCTTCGTAAATGGACAATGTGGTGCTCACCATGCAAATGCAAGGGATGTCACTAGAGCAAGAAGTGAACATTGCTCCCGACCACGCACTCTTCTCATGGATGGAAGAAGAAGTGGTGTTTGTCAATGATACATCCACATATAAAACACAAGTACAATCTGAATACAACACTTGCTCAAAGAGGATATTTACGGGTGAACCATTCATCCCACAACTAGTTAGTCTGCAACCTAAAAGTGCTCCCGACTAGATGCCTAGAACCTTCACAGTGATTTTGCAATATCAACCACGAAGGGAAGTTGTTATAACAAGAGAAAAAGAGCAAAAACCTCTGAATATACCACTGTTCAATGTGGTGGAACAATTGAAGAAATCATCCACTAATGTGTCTCTGCGGGATATTCTATCCATCCTAGAATAGAAGATGCTACTACATAAGGCTCTTCAAAAAGATGTAAGCACAACGTGAATGGAGCAGTTTCCCAAAATAAGGGTTGTTGATCAAACATCTTCTGGAAAAGTTCTTACAAACAACACAGCGGAAGCCCCTGCTGAAGTAAGAGATAAGTCAAAGCCTCAACCCTTCTTCTTAACTCTCATTATATGGGAGAAATTATTACACAATGCCATGATTGATTCTAGTGCTAGCACCATAGTTATGCCTAAACAAATAGTTGAAGCTTTAGGACTCAGCCATGAACCCTTAAAAATAGGAATAATGCAACTTGATGGAAACATAATTGAAACCATAGGTGTCATCAAAGAACTCCCCTTGACTCTATTTCCTTGCCCTAGTATCACAGTGTCACAAGACGCTATGATCATAGATGTTCCCCCTATGTTCGGCCTATACCTATCCCAAGAATTTACTTCAAAAGTGGGTGCATATCTGTCCCTGGATTGGTCACATTTGATCCTTAAAACCAAGCATGGTGCGAAGATGAAGATAGAATCTGAAGTTTTACATTTAGAACATGTAGCCAATGAAGCCATGATCAATTTTGAAGTCATGCATACCTCAGTTTGATCCTACCTCTGATCTCATTCACAACAAACACTCTGTATGAGTAATAGTCCGACCGACGATTCAAGATAATGACCAAAGTTGGCAAGTGTTTGATAGTGATGAACACATTGCCTCGTTCATCCAACATGACCAGGAGAGTATGCTAACTAGCTCCAACCGAAGATTGTTGAAGCCTATGAAGGACAGATCATCCAGCTGAAATCCAACAAGCTTCCAAATGGATTGGTCACTCTCGAAAACCTTTTCAATTATGACGATGCAAGAAATGACAAATGGAAGTTTGTAGTAGACAAAGTTGACTATGCAGACCTTCAAGTCGAAGATGGAAGAAAGCTCAAAGTCAAGAAGGACGTCCCGCATCAAGATAAAGAACTTGGCTTATTGACTTTTGCGATAAATATGAAGGAGTGGTGGCCTAGTCGTACGATGACCTCAGGGTATATGATCCTAATATCATTTAGCACATAGTTGAGCTGGCAGAAGATGTGAATCCTGTCTACCAAAAACAAAGACCAGTCAATCCCAAGATTGAAATGCTAATGGTGCAAGAATTAACAAAGCTAATCCAATCGCAGATTGTCTTCTCAATCAAGCATAGCACATGGGTATCCAATTTGGTACCGATCTGAAAGAAAAATGGAGATATTTTCCTATGTGTGGACTTTTGGGACCTAAACAAAGAATCCCTAAAAGATCATTACCCGCTACCTTCAATGGAGTCAATCCTGCAAACGGTGGCAGGGTCAGAGATGTTTTCCCTATTTGATGGCTTCTCCAATTACAATCAGATATGGGTCAAAGAGGAGGATCAACATAAGACAATGTTCACTACCAAGTGGGGAACATTCGCATATGCCAAGATTACTTTTGGCCTCTCAAATGCAGGAGCTACCTTCCAACAGGCAACGGATATCACTTTCAGCAAACTAATCAACAAGATTATCCTAATCTATTTGGATGATTTGACGATGTTCTCCAAGTCCAAGGATGATCATTTTGATCATCTTGAGATGGTGTTCAAGAAATTCCAAGAGTTTGGGATATCCCTCAACCCCAAAAAATGTGTCTTCGGAGTACTGCAAGGAAAACTATTGGGGCACGTAGTGTCCAAAGAAGGAATTTCAATAGATCCTAAGTGGGTGAAAGCAATCAAAGAGCTTCCCCTCCCAGTCAACAAGAAGGGCATTCAATCCTTCTTAGGGAAGGTAAATTTTGTTAGCAAATTTATTTCTAATTTTGTAGAAATAATTAGGCTAATTTCCCTAATGTTGAAAAAGGATCAAACATTCAAATGGACAAAAGAAGCCAAAGAAGCCTTTGAGAAAGTCAAGGATGCTATCTCTTCCACTCTTGTTCTGGTCAACCCAGATCTATCAAAGGACTTCATAATGTATGTATTTAGTAGCAAGTCAAGCATTGCTACTGTCTTAACTCAAAAAGATGACGAGGGAAAGGGAGAACATCTAATAGCATTTCACTCCCGAACCCTGAAGGAATATGAAACAAACTACAACTTTGTAGAGAGGCGGGAATTTCCAATAGTTAAGGGGCTCAAGAAGTTTTGACACCTAGTCTCTTGCAATAAGGTGATTGTCTATGTTTCACATTCTAGTGTGCGCGAGTATATCATGGAGGGAGAAATCACCGAGAAAAGAGCCAATTAGATCACCAAGATCCTTGAATACGACATTGAGGTTAAGCCTACAAAGACTATCCGAGGAAGGGGATTGTGCGAATATCTTGCGCATGATGAAGAAGTGGCCATCGAAGAAGAACAACTAGGGTTAGTCCTAACGAACGAGTTAGAATCCAAAAGTTGTTGGTTGGAAAATAGAATAAGATTTATGCAGATGGGAAAGTATCTGCCAGGCCTTCCTTCTTAGAAGAGGAGATTCTATCAACTACAAAATAGCGGATTCACACTCATTGAAGGGATCTTGTTCAAAATAAATTTCAACGGCATTCTCTTGCGATGTGTTACCACAGAGCAAGCAAAAAGGATCCTTGACACTTACCATAGTAGTCTCACGAGTGGGCATTTCTCCACAAAGACCACCCCCATCAAAATTATGTGCGCAGGGTACTTTTGGTTGATGCTATTCAATGATTCCTACTCCTTGGTGAAAACTTGCAAGGAATTTCAGTTCTTCATAGGAAGGAGAAAAAAAATTGCAATGCCTCTCACTCCAATAGTGGTCGATGAGCCATTCACACAATGGGGTTTGGACTTCATCAAAATGATCAATCCAGCCTCTAGCGCAGGACATAAATGGATCTTAACAGCCACAAACTACTTCACAAGATGGACCGAATTCGTGCCACTAAAGAATACAACAGAGGCAAAAATAGTGGACTTCCTAGAGGAACTAGTTACAAGATTTGGCCTGCCCAAAACTATCTTTGACAATGCTAAAGCTTTCCTAGGTTCCAAGGTAAGTCAATTCACACTTACACATGACATATTCCTTAAAACATCATCAAATTACTACCCGCAGGGGAACGACTTAACTGAATCATCAAACAAGAATCTAGTCTGACTCCACATAATTAGGTTAGAATATCAAAGGGAGTGACATAAAAACCTTCGAGCAATGCTTTGGGTGAACCACATAACTGGGTAAGTGCACCAAGATGGTCACACTTTTGTGGCCACAAAAGTGAAAAATGAGCCAAAACGCGTTCGCGTTACAACGCGAACGCGTTTTGGCTTTTTAAAAGCAAAAAAGTGAAAATTCTTCATTTGTTTTTTACTGGTTTTCATTTCTGCCCACGGCCAAAAACCCCGCACTACGCGCTCGCATTATTGAGGAGGTGACTTCTTCACATTTGATCAACTTGAGTTCAATTTTCTTCACAAATATAGCACCCCGACGATGAAGAGATGCAAGAGGTAAGTTTTGTTTGGTATTTGTAATGAATTTTTTTGTTTTAAATTGATTTTGTTTGTTTTAGTTTAGAAATGAATGATTTTTTTTTAATTTATGAAATCTCAACAAGAGGAGGAAAATCCTCCAGCAAATCAGCCTCAACCTCAACCACAACAACAAAATCCTTTGTCCCACCATTCTCTCAATACCCTCCACGGCACTCCAAAGAAAATTTGAGAGTGTGAGGTGAAACAATAAAAAGAAGTTAGGGATCTTATTAGTAGGTTGAGTGATCAAAATTCTTCAACCACGAGGAAAAGGATACATCTAGCGAGATTCATTGAAGGATTTGTTAAAAAATGTGGATGCAATTACCCAAGAAATATCTGGATGGCAAAATAGGAGGCAAACATCGAGGGCATATTATGCGGATAAATTATCATATAAACAAGTTAAAGATTTAAAGATTACTAAAGGCGATTTGTGCTCTCTATTCACTGACCCTAGAACAAATCAAAATCTCACCCTCAATGCAAAGAGGTTTCCTATCCATTGGTGCCACCACGTAGAGATTAGGAACCGTTTTTATGACAGATGGTATATGGTCTTTGATTACCCACGTGCAATAACTGTGAAGTCCCCCAATATTTTCTTAGGAAATTATACTATGAGTT